>OMKI01035914.1:3624-17206 GCA_900302315.1 Phycis blennoides
TCCCTTAAGGCTATGCTTTGTAATACTCACGATCAATTTCCTCCTCCCGCCTCTTCAGCTCTTTGTACTTTTGACAACATTCCACTTTACGAAAAAAAAAAACACAATTGTCAAGGCAATCCAGCAATTTTGGAAAAGATATTTGTTGACATTACATAACATAATATAATAATTACATTATTTGAATACCAATAAAAAAGTTATTCCTGAAATGAATAAACATAAATAAAGAATATTTAACAACCTATATATATATCTAATGAGAGTGTTTATCATCCATTGAGTCAATGTCACTGCTTTGGTCATAAAGAATTAGGATGGGCAAGCATATCCTTAAAATGTCCTTTTTCTGAAATTTGGAGAGATCTAAGGCTTTGATATGAAAATCAAATTGGGACAAAGACAAAGCTAGACAAACCTTGACCCTTGCCTCAAAAACTGATTTTACCATACCTTCAAATTTCAACATTGTCCAATCAGAAAAGAAAGTTTCAAATAAGAAAGCTGTGTATCCCATTGTGTTCATCATAGCGTTTTTTTACTCGTCTTGAGATGAAAAAATGTAGCCACTAGTCTCAAATCCAAAATCTAGCAGCTTGAAATGTGCTTATCATGTGAACCCTTAATATACCTATACGTATCAACAATGTCAGTAGGAAATATGTGCTGTGATTAAAGTGTTTTAGTATAAAAGAATATGAGAGTAATTAATTGACTAATTTAACATTTCAAGCATGTTAGAATTGGTCTTCAGTCACAGAAGCTAAATCAAGTCACAAGTGAAGCTCGAGTTCTTTGACTTGGTCTAGTGACTCAGCTCACTGCCCTCATCACCAATTACAAGCCAAAATAAAGTTCTGGGTCAGCATTATTTATATTTAATGCCACATTTTTAGCAGTACAAATGATACACTGTGGTGATTCGTTATGAAGTCTGTCATAAATGTGAGAAGAGAAAAGACTAATACCTTTGACTTCATCGGTGTGGTGTTCTAGTTGACTGATCTCTTCACTAATCTGGTCACCTCTTTCACTCATTTCCCCCAACCTACAGAGACATAGCCAGAAACATTTCAATTGTTTAAAAGACAACATGAAATTGTTTTCAGGGAATCTTATTTTCATATTATGACACACTCTCACTTAAATCAGCAATTTGCATCTGACTTGGTTGAGTTCAGTGTTCTTTGGATAGAGTATGCATCTTAAAATGTACAATAAAGGATAAGTGCACAGAAGTGGGCATGTTCCTCCGCCTTGTATATTTTCGCTTCATCTCATTGAATTCCATTGGGCCATTGTAGCCCAAGATGGCTTTAACAAAAGCTAAACATTTCGTCATAATGGAGCCTAACAACGTCATTATTTCACCTACATACTGTAAACGTCAACAGTTATGCTAGTTCTTTTCTCCTTGGCATTAAAATAAGTCACCAATTAGAATTGTAATTATATTTTTTGAGCATCGGGCATTTATGTGTAACAATATTACAATGGGACCAAATTGACATTCTCCCATATGTTGACAGAACATCTCGTCTTTTACACTATTATGACTGTTGCAAACTAAAAGAGACAGACAAATGTTGGACATCCAGGTGTTTGTTTACCTGTTCGTTGATAGTATTCCGTTTTTATAGTTTTTGAGAACGAGTCCATGGTTTGAGGCAAGACTCTTCATACATGGCTACATGGGGGGGCAGCATAACTCAGTGGGTAGGGCGGGTCATCCACTAACCGGAGGGTTGGTGGTTTGATACCCACCTCCAACTGTCCACATGCCAAGCCCCACAAATGTATGACAAATGTACTGATTGTAAGTCGCTTTAGACAAAAGCGTCTGCTAAAATGCCCTAAAATGTAAATGTAAATGATTGTCTGCTTCCAGTAGGCTATGTTTCTAATTGTTAATGCTACTTAAAAACCATCTTTATTATGTCAAGCTATCTATACAAACATAGAGATAGATAGAGATAGAGATAAGACTTTATTAATCCCCAAAGGGAAATTGGGTCACGGTAGCAGCCAGGGTACATATAAATACAACACAAAATAAAAACTAAAAAATAATTAAAATAAAATAAATACAAAAATGCAGTGGAATTGTAAAATACAATAGAGTAGTGATCTGATATATAGTATCAGTATGGGATGAATATGAATATGATATATGATATATAATATCAGTACGGAATGTAATTAACATGAATCACATATGATGTGAAATATATGTTTCGGTTGATTTACAGGTTGTACAGGTTTATGCTTTGATTTAGTCTAGTTCTGTGATGGTGGATCTGACAGAGGCAGATGAGTTGTAAAGTCTTATTGCAGTGGGGAGGAATGATTTTCTGTATCGTTCCTTCTTGCAGCGGGGTTGAATGAGTCTGTTGCTGAAGCTGCTCTTTAGCTTGTCCAGTGGAGGAGGTGGGAGGGATTGTCCATGATTGCCAGCAGTTTTGCCAGCATCCTCTCCTCCACCACCTTCTCCACAGTGACAAGCTTAGAGCCAACAACACACTCGGCCCTCTTAATAAGTTTGATATAGATAAGACATACATGTCAATCGATTAATACAATCAACTAACTACTACTAACTTGACTAAACAAAATGTGAAAAAAATGTATACATGAACTCGTCCTTGAAAATGATGTCTGACCAAGTCAAGTCAGATTGAGTTTCACAGATAATGATGGTGAAGACAACCACTCCCATGATCCCACATTACTTTGACGTTACTTTGTTACTGTGAGTAACTGTGTGTTACTAGTGACGGAAATTACCTATCATACCTTTAAAATGTGTGTGTTTTATTTAGGTTTTTGTTATTTTAGTTTGTTTACCTCCCCATCATTTATTCATGTTCAATGCATTTCTTTATTGAAAATGCATTTCTTTTTAAAAACATGACCAAACAAACATAGGACTGTGAGCGAGGGGTTTTTAAAGCAGCTTTTAAATGAACATCAACAAAAAAATGTGAGTCTCCAGTTAATTCTTCAAACTCAAAAGATATGCCCAAGGCAAAATTACGCTGTAATATTGAGAATAATGGTAATAATATATCACCACTGCAATAGTGGAAAAACAAAAGAGAGAATTAAAAGTGGACTCTTAAAGGGCGTGGTGCAGGTTCTTTTTTTTTTTCATTTCTGGCAATTTTCTAGTTGGTAATAAACATTTAAACAGTTAACCATTGTATTTGATGTTGTAGGGTATCACAAAAATGAAATATAATAAGGAAAAGTAGGTGATATTGTAGCGGTTGGCGGTGTAATTATAAACTTCGATAAATAAATACTTTGATCGTTTTACACGGGATGATCAAGTCAGTACAGAAATTAACATAGTCAGTAAAACGATCAGCCACAACATCAGCCCCATTGGGGTCTTCCTCATAAAACACAGACCAGTCCGTACACTCAAAACACTCCTGTAAGTCCTCGCATGCCTCCTTAGACCATATCAACACTGACTTTGTTGATATCGGCTGTTTACGGGCCGATATCGACAATGCTTGCACACTGTCGCACTTTTGTCAACAACTTTCTTACCGCCGTCATCGTAGGTCACTCTAAATGCAAAGTGGTCCCATAGAGCAGACCTATAAAGTGCTGCTGGCGTATCTTCTAACTCTGGCTCTTTCCCACTCGCCATACCCACACAATTCTCCACAACAACTGACCCAATACTCTATTTCTATCTGCTACACCCGGCTACACTGCTTTGCTTCTTCTTGTTGTTTACTACTGGTGGTTGGCTTTAGGCACAGTACCGCCACCTTCTGGAATGTACACACTTCAGCAGCGCATGAACCGAACGCAACACACGTGAATCGAACCGAGACAGTCGAACTGAACGGTTCGGACGGTTTTCATAAGAAGAAGAAGAAGAATGGACCTTTCGGTCTTTATTGGTCATTCTCAGTATTTTTTGGATACGGGAACGAAAGTTGTTCTCTGCATTTGACCCATCCTATGGTACATAGGAGCAGTGGGCTGCTATGTTCAGCGCCCGGGGAGCAAGTAGGGGTTCAGTGTCTTGCTCAAGGACACTTCGACATGCAGACAGTTTTTGGAAGTGAGGAGCGCGGGGATCGAACCGCCGACCCTACGGTTAGTGGACGACCCACTCTGTCCACCAGCTCTACCCACTGAGCTACTGCCGCCCCCGTTCCATCCCTAATTCCTATAGCTCTCAGTAGCGGCAACTTCATGAGCTTCTTTGATGATAAAGTACTAATCATTAGAGACAAAATTCTGCACCTCTAGTCTGCCACCATTACCAAGACATCTTTAATCTCAGGAAGTTTAGAAAGAGGTATAACTCCTAATTTTTATTTGGATTGTTTTTCTCCTGTCGACCATCACCAACTAACTTCAATGATTTCTTCATCCAAGCCATCAACCTGTCTCTTGGACCCCATACCTACTAAGCTACTTAAAGATGTTTTGCTGTTAATCAGCACTTCTTTACTTAATATGATCAATCTGTCTTTATTAACAGACTATGTACCATAGTCCTTTCAAGCCGCTGTAATTAAACCTCTTCTCAAAAAGCCTATAGACTATAGACCAATATCGAATCACCCCTACTTTCTCAATGATCCTTGAGAAAGTAGTCGCAAATCAGTTGTGTGAATTTCTGCATGATAATATTCTATTTGAGGGCTTTCAGTCAGGATTTAGAGTGCATCATAGCACAGAGACTACATTGGTCAAAGTTACAAATGACCTTCTAATTGCTTGAGATGATGGACTTGTCCCCTTACATGTCTTTTTAGATCTTAGTGCTGCATTCGACACCATTGACCAACACATCTTATTACAGAGACTGGAACATGTAATTGCCATTAAATGAACCACACTGAGCTTTAAGTCATATTCATCACAAGTTTATGTTCTTGGACCAATTGTATTCACCTTATATATGCTTACTTTAGGTAATATTATTGGGAAACACATTTTCATTGTTATGCAGATGACCACCATAAGGAATCTGGGAGTCATCTTTTATCAGGGCATGTCCTTTAGCTCCCAAAAATGTGTCCACACGCTTGTTACATCTAGGCTGGATTATTGCAATTCCCTATTATCAGGCTGCCCCAATAAGTCTCTGAAGACTCTCTTGCTGATCCAGAATGCTGCTGCTCGTGTTCTGACAGGAACCAGGAAAATAAATTATATTACTTCCATATTAGCTGCTCTGCACTGGCTCATCATATATATTATCATATTAGAGCCCATAATACACTATTATCCCACTAGACTACTGTGCTCCTTGAATGCACGGTTACCTGTAGTTCCTAGAGTCTCTAAAAGTAAAATGGGAGACAGAGCCTTCAGCCATCATGCTCCTCTTCTGTGGAACCAAACCCCAGTTTGGGTTCAGTAGGCAGACACCCTGTCTACATTTAAGAGTAAACGTAAGCCTATTTGATAAGGCATATACTTAGGGCTGTTCAGGTAACCACAGAACCACTACTATGTCAGTAGTGGTTCACAGTTCACAGAGTTTTGTGCTTTCTTGTCCATGCAGGTGCCTCTGGGACCATCTGATGCCCCCATGTTCCTGCTTGACCAGAAAGGCTAGAATCTGTTAATATTAACCATAATAACATGATTGCCATTATTATTAATGTTATCATTGTGGTTATAATTATCATTATTACTATGCTGCTATCGCTATTGTTGTCATCACTGCCACTGTCATTGTTGCTCTGGATCCCTTTGCCGGGCCTGAACTGTGCCATGTTTTCCTCTCTCCCTCAATCCACACAGCCGAGGCAGAAGGCCGCCCACCCTGAGCCTGGTCTGTCCAAGCTTTCTGTCCGTTAAAAGGCAGTTTTTCCTTGCCACTGTCACATAATGAAAAGTACTTGCTGATGGTGGGAATCATTGGGTCTGTAAATAACAACATAAAGAGTTTTGCTCTAGACCTGCTATATATGTAAAGTGTCTTGGCGTCATAAAAATAAAACTGAATTTAATTGAGTAAATGCACATTTTGTGAAGTAAGCCAAAATGAATAAATAATAAATTGGTGAAATATTGCTTGAAAAATTATTTTGTTATTGGAATATAGACAGAGCATTTAAATTTTATTTTATAATACACATGAGAAACACAATAATCTCAGGGTAGCAGAACCTATGCTAGCACCAACCAAGTTGTCCTTGATCATAGTTATTGTTCAAACCTTTATCTAAATTGTTCAAACTGATAATCACTCTTAAGAGTGTTGAAATTAGATTAGGTTACACTTCTTACACCTTATACTTGTCCTGTCTCCAATTACTTACTCTTACATTTTTATGGGCATATAGTGTCATATTCTAGCATCATTTTGACTGCCACTTGTAGGACTAGATAAGATACTCCAAAGCTACAAAGGTCATAAGTCATAAGTTTTGGAATTCTCAGAAAAGAGGAATAGCTACATACAGCAACATAATGAGCTCCAAATTGTGAAAACAAATGTATACAACTTACTGTCTATCCATGCTGGCAATTTCTTGGTTGTTTTCTTTTACCTAAAATTGGAAACAGAGTCTGAGTGTGAGTCTGAGTTACAAAAAAAGTCAGTTCATGAGAACAAATGTCAGAATGTATCCACTACACACCCGCAAAATAAATTGTATCTTAACAAAAATGACAGATCAAAGTCAGTTATCTGTCTTGAACGAACAATACTTTGCTTTCGGTATCCAATAAAACATTTACCTAACATACAACAGTTACATCTGACCACACATTTGATTGGTTGAGTGACTAAATAGCCATGCCAATAACCATGAAATATGAAATATGAAATGTTGGTAGAAGTTGCTTAGCTGCTGTAAACAAACAGGGAATGGTATAGTTCCCCTAGAAAACATAATGAAACTAATGATGAAGAGTTTGAATACTATACCGGATACAATGTAAAGGCTGTGAAGGGCATCGTTAAGTGTCCCTACATCCCTCAGGGAGAGGGACAGGTGGAGGCAGGCAATGTTATAGAGTTGAAAGAAAGCTTGTTTTTGTAGAGATAATGTGGAATTGCAGAAGAGTGTGGACTTAAATATGAAGACATGGTTGCAAAGAGTAGTGGAGGTGGTGACTAGGGCTGTGCCAATCTTTTTATAATCGTCCGACGATTATCTGGATTACAGAGGCAACTACCTTTTCAATGAATATAGTCAGGAAGGGCAGGTTTGACATGGGACTGTAGTTATTGAGAATAGAGGGATGAAAACAGTTTGTTTAGGAGATAGGAGATATGAGTCACTCCAGCAGAGAAAGGGGCAGAGCCAGAAGCAAGAGAGAAGTTGATGATGAGATAATATATTGGAGCGAGAGGACTGGGAAACAGGCTTTAACACTAGAAGAGCCAACACCACTATGCCGTAGACTCTTCTGACAGGCATTTGACAAATTTTTAAAACCCATGATCTACCTTTACTGTTCATGTGCTATGTATGTAATATACAAGCATAATTACATCAAATTACATATTATTTACAACTTGAAGTAAAGAGGGGTTATTCTACTAAAATGCTAATCAAAATAGTTTTAAATACCTGCTGGAAATACCTCTTTGAGTTCAATTAGGAATTTTAGTACTGGGTATAATACATAAGCTTGGCTTATTAAATGTAATGTGTTATTCGCATATGTAGGCTATAAGTAAGGCAACTTGAAATGTTATTGGTCTCATAACCTATTAGTATTTTCTTGTGGGAATTAGCAAGTAGAAAAAAAACACATACTATGTGGACGTCAAACAGACAAGAAGCTTGAAAAAGCTTTCACCAAAGATTATGACTGATTTAGAATTAAAGAAAACTATAGTTTTGGTTTCATTTGTCACATGTCTAATCTACATGAGAAGTTCACTTACAGGGCTTTCCATCAGCAAGGCTTTACGAAGTCAGTGACACATAAATCGTATTATATAAATAGCGACCTGTAGTACCTGTATGGACAAAGTTATGGTGGATGAATGGTTAAAGGGCAGGACCATCAGCTAGGGGTTTGTGTCATGAGCTTTTTGTAGACATAATTGACTTATTATTTTCAGTTTTCAACTATTTGGTTAGGTTTAGGCTTAGGTTTAATTAAAATGAACAATTGGCTTTTTGGTTGCTGAACAAACAATATAAACCAAAGCTATACTTCAGTTAAGTATAGTTAGGCAATAGTTCATCTTTCAATATTAACTAGTAATAACTATGAATATCTCATACAAACATTTCCCTTGGGATGAATAAAGTATCTAAGCATCTATCTATCTCAATGAAATATTAATTTTATGAAATAGGTCTTCATACTCAATACTTATAAACGTAACAGTCAGATTCTTCAGTGAAAGCTTTTAAGCTTTTCCTCTGTGTCAGATGGGAGAGGGTATTGAATAGCCAGCAACAAATGAAATTCATTTTAAAAAGAGTCATTGTTTTGTAGTTATACATTTGTATTGTATGTTTTGATGGTTCCCAACCATTGGATAAAATGGCAAAATATTGTGCCTTTGTTGCAGGCCGTACAAATACATATTTACATGTTAAGCCAACCTGTTTAAATAGTCTCTCCCTCTCTTCCTGAGGGGAGTCAAAGTTCTTGTTCTCAGCCACCATGGAGTCACGCCTTGCTTCTAGCATCCATAGCTTCTCCTGGATACACACTGCCTCTTGTTTCATGGATGAGTGGGACAGCTCCTATATTTGGGATAAGATAGTCCTTTATTAATCCCTCGTAGGAGAAATTCACAAATACATACTAAGTATGGATACACAACATAAGTAGCTGACATGGCATTGAACCGAAATCTTTAAAATAAAATAAAAATAAGCGGTAAGTTGCCTCCAGTTATTAGTTTGATTGAGTAGCAGTATGTTGGTAAAAAAAAGAAAGGGAGATTGTTAAAGTGATGGACAACAGGATCAAAAAACATTACCCATAACATATCAGAGTTGTGTATCCACTGCATACCAACCAACTATAATATTTGGAACATTTAAAAAGTACATTTAAAAAAAGAACACAGACATTTAAAAAAGTGTATCAATATACATCTGAAAGTTAGCTAATAAACGTTTATTAACTTTGTTAATAAACATCTTTATCATCACTTCTATTTGATAGAGCTTTGGCATTGATGAGATGCTATTTAATACAGACATGTGGCAGCTGTGGCCAACACCTCTACTGTACAAAAAACAACAAATATAACAATGAATATTTCAGAAATAAGCAAGCAGTCAGGTCGACACCAATGACAAGCAAATCATCAGCCCCATGTTGATGAACCAGATTAGCTTGCATCGTGCAGACCCCCTCACCGAGCATTCACAATACCAAAACACTAGCACAAACACTTTTCCATTGCACAATTCAATGTTGCAAGATACAGTATATTGTGATATGTGCAGCACATATTACAATCTGACCTGAACATTGTTTGGATGTGACAAAGCTTTCGGCTTTACACTTTTTTTTAAGGCTTCAGAGTCTTACAACCTTATTATCACATTTATTCACCAATATTCTTTTCCCAACTCACTGCTTCAAAAGTCTCCTTTCTTGTCAGCATGGCTTCCAGCTCCTCCTGACAAACAGATTGCTCCTAAAGAAAAGAACAGAGCAGACCTGCCAATTTTGCAGAGCGTGCCAGAAAAAAAACGCTATGTAACAAAAACTAAACTAAATGAGAAAATCAATTTCCTGTAGAAAACGCAGTGACCACTGTGGTGTACAATGAGCTTAAACAAATGTTAAATAAAGGTTCATGGTTTAAGACGTGTAGACATGAATATCTGAACCCATGTGAAGTGTTCAATACTTTAAAGTCTGAATAAGTAAGCTTAACAGTATGAACAAACATCCATTTAAATAATGTCAAACAGTTGGAAAAAAGATGTAAGAATTGTGATATAGTTTGAACCTAGGTCTAGTATGATAAGTATTAGTATTATAAGTAGAAGTAGTATAAGCATAATAAGTAGACCTACCAGAAGTAGAATGAAACAATACAAATGATGAATGATACAATTAAACATCAGCATGATAAGTAGCAGAAGTAGTAATATGAGAAGTAGTAGAATTATTACTAGTATCATAAGTAGTAGTATTTGTATGATAATTATTTGTATTAAACAGTATTAGTATAAATTGCTCTAAATATCTAGATATTATTCTTCAATTAATCACAGACTGCTTGTGTTTCTTTTGAATTTGTTCGTAAATAATGTTCTGCCTGACCATGAAAACAAAGTAAAAGTGAATACTAATGTTGGGGCACAAAAAGGGGGTGCAGGCTGTTTGCTGTTGAAGGAACCACATCAACACGAAATGCATTGAATGTGATAGTAGATTAATGAGAAAACGAATGCGACTACGCAGCTGTATCACTTGGTAATCTATACATCTGTTAAGGTTTCAAGTTTATTGTCACAGACCAGATAACAACGTACATCATTACCAGCAGTTGAATTCTTGCAGCCCGGGGGACTCAACTTTGCATAATAAAATAAAGTTGCATAAAATAAGATAGTATACAATAAAAATAAAAAGGAAGTATATGTGCAATATAAATAATAACAAATCTAATCAAATTAGATAAGTAGCAGCTTAATAGTAAAATAAGTAGCAGAGTAAAGGGTGGGGGTGGGGGTCCAATCATGTATGTGTGTATGGTGTGTGTGTGCAAGTGTTCTAAGCAGTTCAGTAGCCTGATGGCTGGTGGGAGGAAACTGTCTCTGAGCCTGCTGGTTTTGGTCCGGATGCTCCTGTACCCTCTGCCAGACGGCAGGAGTGTGAACAGTCTATGGCTGGGATGGCTGGGGTTGTGATCGATGATCCGTAGGACCGTTGGGCCTTTCTTCTGCAGCATTGGCTGTAGAGGTCCTGGATGGTTAACCTAGCAATTGAAATGCTTGAAACTTGTTCTGGTGACTTTCTTACTGTATTAACAGAAATGAAATGTTTCACCTTCTTCTGACAAATGTACTTTTTGTAAGTCGCTTTGGATAAAAGCGTCTGCTAAATGCCCTAACTGTAAATGTAAATAGTTGGCAGCTCAGACCTGGTGATGCGGTGGGCCACCCTGACCACCCTCTGCAGAGCCTTACGGTCGAGGGCGGTGCAGCTGCCATACCAGGCTGTGATGCTGCCAGCCAGGATACTCTCAAAGGTATACCTGTTGAAATTGGTGAGTATCCTGGAGTCCAGTCCAAATCTCCTCTGTTGCCGGAGGAAGAAGAGCCGCTGCCTCGCTGCCTTCACGACCACACCTGTGTGGTGTGACCAGCTCAGATCCTCGCTGATGTTAATCCAGAGGAAACTGAAGTGGCTGACCCTCTCCACCGCTGACCCTCCGATGTGGATGGGTGCGTGCCTCTCTTCTCGTAGCCTCCTGTAGTCCACGATCAGATACTTCGTCTTGCCGACGTTGAGCAGAAGGTTGTTTTCCTGACACCATTATGTGAGGGCTCACACCTCTGCTCTGTCATCAGCAAACGTAATGACGGTGTTGGAACTGTGTGTGGTCGTGCAGAGTGTGTGAATAGGGAGTACAGCAGGGGGCTGAGGACACATCCTTGGGGGGTACCGGTGCGGAGGGTCAGTGTGGAGGAGGTGGCATTGCTGATCTATACAGCCTGTGGCCTGCTTGTCAGGAAGTCCTGACAAGCAGGCCACTGCACATACGTGTTCCTCTGATCGGTTTTGCACACATCTGCTCGAGATATCTCGAACAGGCAGCTGTCCTGTTCCAACAAAATCTCTGGCTTGTTGTGCACCTCAAAGCGGGCATAGGTGTTCAGCTCCTCTGGAAGTCAAGCGGCCACCTCCCCCATACGGTAGCCCTTTACCTTGTAGTGTATGATGGTCTTAAGCCCACTCCACGTGCCTGCCGTTTGAGCCACTGTAGCAGGACACCACCTTTTCCCTGTATTGTCCCTTGGCCATTTTTATCAATTTTCTGAGCTCGTACCGGGTTTTCTCACATGGGTCTCCAGAGTGGAAGGCTGCTGTCCACGCTTTCAGCGCCGTGCAGACGGCTCCATTGACCCATGGCTTCTGGTTGGGCGAAGTCCGTACAGTCACCGGCAGTACAACGTCGTCGATACATTTGCTTATGTATCCCGTTACGTACTCTGTGTAGTCGTTGGTGTTATTGTTTGCAGCTGTCCAGAAGACGTCCCAGTCCGTAGTTCGGAAACAGTCGCACAGGGCAGTGTCCGATTAGTCTGTCCAATGTTGTAGTGAATGCGTCACAGGCTGCTCACGTTTCAGTTTCTGCCTATAGGCTGGCAGCATCAAGACCGAGGAGTGATCTGATTTGCCAAAGGCTGGGCAGGGGCGGGCTTTGTAGGCATGTGCGGAGTGTAAACATGGTCCAGGATGTTTTCACCACCATCTATCCTATTGGTCACCCAGTTTTATAATGGATCAGTCTAAATCAACACTATGATCAAAAAGCTTATGGATCGTCACAGTAGCATTGTTTTGGGCTCGATTGGGTTGGTTTGACTGTGAAGGTGAACCCTGCCAGACACACTTATTACCATTAACCAGACCACTGATGGAGCTCCATACACCAACAAACACCAGACCAGTTGTGTGCTTTGGGGTTCATACAACCGATAACGTGTCCCAAACACAGATTTGGAAATGTACGATTTTTTTTCCAATTTCTTAATACAATAATTATTATAATTATAAAAAAAGCAACATTTTAATTTTACAAGAGTTTTCATAGACTCTGTGCTGTTATACATTGTTGAAATAAAATTAACAAAAAGTTCAATGTCTCCTTCCTGGCAGTTCAAACACAATGAGAAGCACTTTTTGGATCCTGTTAATAGGCAACCTGCTTTGTGGGTGTGCTTATGAAAATGGTATTAAATAAAAATAAATTTCAAATTACTGTCAGGGACCATATAGAATGATGAACAAAACCACAATGACACTTGATGGCCCAGTCTCCACTGGACCCAGTACATGTCAATTAAACTAACCCTTATATATTATGGCCATGCCCAGTCCATCATGGAAAAATCTCTGATTAGCAAATCCAGCAATTATTTCCATTGTGCAGCATCTTACCATTGTAAATATATGTTTTTCTTTATCAAACTTTGTTCAATGACTAATAACCTCAACATTAAAACATTTTCCTGTTTGGGTTGGATGACATGGGCAGTCAACTGAAGTATGCGTTGTACCTGAATCAGTTCTTCATTTGTCAACATCATGGCAGCATACTTGTCATGTTCGGCAGGTGGAAGAGCCTTAATAACCTCATTAATAATATGTCTTTCTTTCTTGATTGCTTCCCCCGTTACTCCAATGGCCTCCTCTCTCCTACAGATACATGGAAAACTTTGTATGAAAGTATTTGTTGGCAATGTAGACTCAAACACACACACACACACACACACACACACACACACTGTTATAACACACCCCCACACACACACTGTTATAACACACCCCCCCACACACACACTGTGTTATAACACCCCCCACACACACTGTGTTATAACACACCCCCACACACACACACTGTGTTATAACACCCCCCCCCACACACACACAC
>OMKI01035914.1:25292-37954 GCA_900302315.1 Phycis blennoides
ATGTAAATCGTAATGTACATTACAATGTACATTACTTCATAACTTTTAATGCCCACAATACTTCAGCCTTAAGAACTTCTGTTGTTGCAGAGGCATCCAGGTGTGTTTGCCTTGTTGCAGCCGCTGCAGCAACGACCATTGCCACTGCCACAGCAGCGGTCGTCGGTGCGGGAAAAAACTTGCTGACTGAGCTGCTTCTGCAGCGATCTGCGGCTGCCGTGTGTTTTTTTCCTTTCATGTGGCTCACCAAGGCTGCTTCTCCCATGCCGCTAACATCGAAGGACTTCGAGCAAAGTCGGCATTTTGCCCGTCTCTGGTCAGGGTCTTTCTGTAGCCACAGTTTAAATTTCTCCTTAAAAAGCCACTGGTTGTTAAAACTGCATTTCCCCGGCATGTTGGCAGTTCTATTATTTTAGTCCATGTCGCAGAAGTTGAGCGCGAAATGCGCTTGTTTTACGTCAACGTGATTCACGTGAACCGTCGCATCACCGATATAGCGCGACGTTGCCCTTCGGGGTGAATTTCAATTTTAATCACACGTTACACTATATTTATTTTTAAATAGGCCTATTTTACACATTCTAAATATTATCCACGCAATACTTCAATGACTGTTCCAAAACTTTACAGAGGATTTTATTTTTCAATAAGTTTTGAAGGACCTAGAAATTGCATTTTCAATTTCCATAACTTTTCCAGGTGTTTCATTGACTTTATCAGTGCAAAGTGTGCCTTTGTGGGCAATTTCTCTCACATAGTTGAGAGTTTGTGTCTTTTATCTGACAAGACATTGGGACGCACGATTGGGGTGGATCCTGATGTAGTGCTTCCGATGCTTCTACACGTCATGTAGAAGCATCCAAAATTCTAAATGCTGGTAATAGTTACAAATCGAGTAAATGGAATGGCCAGAGGGGGCCACCACGTGCAAAGGTTACACAGTTTAAGTTTAACCAAAGCTTTTAAATAAAAACAATCACACAAAAAACCCAGGCTTGTTTTTTTTACCTTTTCTCATAGGACAGGTAGACAGAGTTTTCCTGGTTAAAGTTGTCAATTTCTTTGTGCAATTTGCTGGTCTCTGTTGTCAACTCATTGATTTTACTCCTACAAGATAAGGCACAGAAACATCACTTTAAAACAAACAAAAAGGGCAATGGAGAATACACGAATACACATTACAATCCCAATGGATAAATTAAACTGCGAAAACATTAAAATGATCGCTGATGGGTTACTTAAATCCAATAAAAAAAGAAGCAAAAGTAAAAAAACAAGGGGTTTCTTTACTTTTTGTACTTTTTTAAAACACAAATTAACTTAAACAAAGGGGGGCTTTAAATGTACCGTTAAGGAAAGGTTAAATTATATTGTCATTTAGTTGCTTGCTAGTTACCCAATTTTGTATACCACAGTAATCAAAGGTTGGTATAAGCATAGGCTCACTCAATCAGACTTGATTATTAACAAAATTCTGATGGCAGACGAGCTCAAACCTGGTTGAACAGGGCATTTCTCTTTCTTATGCTTCATAATTATATTGACCAATCACACTGCTGAAGGAAGGAATCGGTAAGCATATAATTGCATACACAAACTCGGGCAGCAGTAGTAAACTGTAAAAAAAACAAAAACCCTAAAAAAGGTTTCAAATCAACACAGGCCACTACAAAAATACACATGTTAAAACCCCCTTCTGAAAGCTTAACCCACAGGCGCGAATTAGCTTTCTTCTGAAGAATATCTCTGTGACAAAACAGAAAGACATAACTGCCCCTTACAGTCCTGTTTTTTTCACCGTAAGTCCCCCATAAGTTCTGCTATAATATAGGACTGTTGGATCTGATATTATTATAGTAAATGATGACTAATAACATCAACATCTAATAACTAATAACTGATGGTCAGCAAGACCTTAATCTCATAAAAGTCAGAGAAGTAGATATCAACATGAAGTCAACTTTTGAAAAGGATTTGTGCCTGTTTAAGAAATAACTGAAGAAATCTTGGCTTTTATCTTTGGCTGTCAGGGCTGTTGGAATTTGATCTGTATTTTTAAGTTATCTTATTGAAGGAAGGAATTTATTGTGTAAGAATCCCTTGATAAGGAGGAGCCCTAGGTTAGAAGTGGGAGTAGTATCGTTTTTTTGGCCCCACCATTAACACAACAATATAAAGGTGACTCAATTATGTAATAAATGTGTTTACATGTCATGTCAAGCGGTGGATTAACTTGTCTAATTTCCGGTAAACAATATTCTTCAAAAATAAAAACAAAATAGTACTAGTGGCATTGGTGCCACAAAAAAAAATCTAATTTGCAGGTTGCCCTTTGTTTACATGTGCTTTGCTTCTTAAATATGCAGTGGAAACCGCTTAAAGTGATCATGGATATAGTCATTAACCGCTTATATGGATCAAAAGGCTTGGGACAGAATCATTTCTATACAAATGCTGTTTAAATAATTTGTTTATAGTGATCAAGAAATCCGCTTATAGTGTTCATTTTTGGGCATTTTATGAGTGAAAACATGTGCAAAAACTATTTTAAAACTATGTGTATTTTATTTTTTACTCCCATGATTCCTTGCTGGACGGCTTCTGCCTCTAGCTTACGTAAAGAGTTGACACTGCGTAGCAAGCACGCG
The DNA here is from genome assembly GCA_900302315.1 of Phycis blennoides. NCBI lineage: Eukaryota > Metazoa > Chordata > Actinopteri > Gadiformes > Phycidae > Phycis > Phycis blennoides. Next base: position 27,941 of record OMKI01035914.1, read on the forward strand.
AAATTCGCGAATCATGGCAAATTGGCAACTTGACCTTTTACATTGTTTTGAAAAAGAAGTGAACTTGGTGTTAGACAAAACTCTGATTCAGGGATCCATGGATAAATTTGCGAACTGACTTCTTAATGCGGTGCAGCAGAGCCGCAACACAAAACGGAGGTACAGTAGGACTGTAGCTTAAATGTTCTTGATGCAGTTGTTATTTTCTATGTTGTTGTTCTATGAAACAGTTTGTTTCAAACTATATTTTCAGACTTCTGAAAAAATGCACTGGCGGCACAGCACATACAGCCGACACACAGAATGTTACATACTGTAGTACTTGAGTTATGTCTGCGCACTGCGCAGTACAGTAATTAAACTTGCATGGTGCTTCTCAAAAGGAGCATTTGAAACGACTGTTTGAAATCATAATAAAACTCAGTAAATGCTGAAGCTGTCCGTTTCGTTACATTTTTCTCATTGAAAAACGATACAAATGGCATTTAGATGATGTTCTGCATACAAAATTAAGTGAAATAAAAAAAATTCGGTTATAGTAATCAACCGCTTATAGTGATCATATTGACTCCGGACCAACGTGATCACTATAAGAGGTTTCCACTGTATATATAAACAAATTTACCAGCCCTGGCTTTGTAGTCTAATTGGATTTGGATTCAACCATGGATTAAAGACACTAATCATATAAATACTTTATCTTACATAACATTAGGTTTACATACACTTAATGAAAAACAGCATGTTTTACCTGAGTTGTCCCAAGTAGTAGGACTTATCCAAGATCTGTCTCTGTGGTCCTAATTGACAAACAGAAGGAATTCCAATAAAATAAAATGTGTAAGACCTATAGATGTGGTGTGTCAAATACTAGATTAAAGAAAAGTATGTTATGGTACATAAGAAGACAAGCTTTTTGTACATTTATAGATAAAACAGCTTTGAATAGTTAAAACTCACCTTTAATGCCTGTTGTCATCCCACTGAGTCCCTGCTGGGTAACAGGTCTTTCAGTCACTTTTATATGGGCTGAAAGCACTCCAGGGATAGCAATAGGCCTGCTTCCCCTTGTGCCAGGACGGCTCCCTGTACTAGGAACCATCTGCCCAGAGTACAAAAGAAGCAGACGCTCTGTTACAATAATCTTTAAACCAGACTTTGCATTACTTGCCACAATCTTTTAACACATATACTGTACATATCTATGAGGCAGTGTATTGAATTTAGGAATTTAGGAATTTTAGCCAAATGTGTCAATCAAGTGTACTTTGAACAATTGATCAACTAAATGTTATTTTTAACCACTATTTTACATACTATTTTTGTGAAACAAATGAATAAAGTCAGTTTATTCACAAATTAGAATTGGTAGCCTTAATGCTCTAATTAACCATAGAACTTTAACAACCACATACACACGAGAGTATTTTATGAGTCTAATATGAATTGCTCAAGCTTTAGAAATAGCTGAAATAATACAAATGGGAAAAAGTGTGTCACAGAAAAAAATATCTCACTGATAATATAAAATTTGATACAAATTACTTTTAACAACTTTTTACTAATCAATTTAAAAGGGCATTTGTATAAATTCTCCTTGCACCAATAGATCCCTAGCACCCTTACTTCTCCTGGCTTGTTTGATGTGTAGATTCCTTTAGCGGTTTAGCTTGTGGACATGTTCACTTCCCCCCATTGCGTATTGCAAAGTAACTCTCCTGTCATGGCTGATTTAAGAATTGGCCAGTCCTTAACTCTCTACGATGGTCACTCTCCTCACCTTTGCTGTAACTGCCCTTAATGGGAAAGTTTCCCTATAAGAATCTCGTACACCAATTGTCTTCTCGTTTCAAGACTTTTGTGATCAGATGTGCAAGATTGCAACACAGGTCTGAAGTCCACAATTGACACTTGAATGCAAACACTGCGATCAGATCGGTGTTCGGATTTCAATGTAATGCAAAAATATTTCTCTGCTGAAATGGTGCTGGGTGAAAGACACTTTTATTTTATGTTGATATGTATTTGAGTTTTTGGAGCAGGATACATCATTAAATTGTCAAAAGCCTCCAAGTTATGCATTGTTGTTGAATGGCCATATAAGATTAATTCGACCACGTTAAGTTGCCAAGTTTTACAATGACAATGCCCACCTCCGGACAACAAAACAGAAAATCAAATGTTTTGCATTTGTGACCATTTATTATGCAGCTGAAGAGCGACATGCAGTCATGTCGGTGCCAGTAAAAAAATTATAATATATATATATATATATATATATATATATATATATATATATATATACCTCATAGTTCAGTATTATTTAATTTTTTATGCATTACTTCATTTGTAGGGGGCAAGTCCAAAGAATACAGCATGGACAATGAAGTAGCCTACACAAATTCACCCTTCGCTAAGCCCCGCCCTCCTTGACTACTGTTGCTATGCCTGACAAGCTTTCGTACCCGGCACGTCAAAATCAATAGATTACAATGATGTACGTTCCGGTATCCGACTTCCCTAGGGAGATAATTACTAGTTTCTGCAAACATTTCCGATAGAACGAGGCAGAAGGGACTTCAATATGCATTTGAAGGTTACATCCACGACATCTCTGGTAGGTTAGAAAACGATGAATTACAAATAGAGGCCAAATCCTATAGGTCACAAGCAAAGACAGAGACACCTCACCTTATTAGCATTAGTGCTAGCACTACCCCCGGAGGCAAAACTATCAAGGAGCAGCAATGTTCTTGCACAGCAGGGTAAGTGATTTTCTTTATATATGATAATAATTGTAAATCAAACCGCTTATACTGTACATACGCGTTGTGGAATAGCTTGCACCGAGACGTCTGACCACTCCCGCTCTTATTTTTTAGCGCGCCAGGCTACTGCTCACATGTAGTAGGTCTAGTCTATGCCTTGGACCTGGCTATTACAAAAGCAAGAAATGCAGAGCCGTGCACATCCTCTTGTAAAAGCCTACCCCAGCAATGGCACAAGCCAAGGGGTAACAAGATCAGGACTGTGCCCATTTCCACCGTAGTTGTGGCTAAAGCAGTAAAGAATCGTAGGCGGCGGCCAATTGACTGTCGGCATAGGTCAAGTTTAGTTTTAGGTTTTGGGAAAGGAAGAAATGTCACACAACCCTCCAAAGTCTTTGGATACCTGCTGTCCGTATTGCACAAACCATATGCGCAGTGCTTCGGTATGTTTCCTTTGTCCGAAAGCTTGTCAGGTCTTCCACGCTTAGTTGCGGTTGCTAAGCTACGATTGGCCTAGGGCGGTTTTCGGGCGTGCGGCTTTCGGCTTAGCGAAGGGTGAATTATGACAACTTGATGGCCAAACTCTAACCCCAAGATTTAACCAGAACTTGTAGAAAATGTATCAAAATCCTGAATCTGCTTTAGACTGGTAGGTAGGAAAATCTAGAGGGTTGTGCCTTTAATTGTGGGGCGGCATAGCACAGTGGGTAGAGCGGGTCGTCCACTGACCGGAGGGTTGGCGGTTCGATCACCACCTCCAACTGCCTACATGTTGAACCCTACAAATGCACTGATTGTAAGTCGCTTTGGACAAAACCTAAATGCTGCTGAATGCCATTCTGTTATATTCTAATTGAAAATGCTGAATTTGCAAAGGAAGTCTTACAGGGACTGTTTCAATTGTTATGTTTTAGGATTTAATAGTATAGAGAAGTCTAGTTATGAAAATATTGAAAATTGGTGGAGGTGATTAGTGGTGACACTTCAATATAAGTATGATGTTGGAGTTATGAGTGAAATTGTCAAAGCAAAGAAAATTATAAATTTTTTGAATATCATAATGATGAAATGTCTTGGCTGGTATCACTGCACTAAACGAGCATGGTAATGTAAACTAGCATACCATTTAGTAATATAATCTTACATACCCCAGTCGAAACTCGGCTAGATGTTGGAGGAGGTCTGTTGGCGGAAAGAGGTCTCACTGCACGTGATATTTGAGATCCACCACGGCTCGCTGGCCGACCAATATTAGAAGGGGTCCAGTGGCTTGCCATTACAAAGAATCCTGTAAATTAGAAAATGAGTCAAGCTGTTCAACCAAGGTCCAGCTTTAACCTGTTTGACACTGCTGAATTATAGCATACATTGTTTGCTCACTGGAGGTTCGATTGGAGTTGTTGCACCCAAGTTGTTCGGGTACAATACTAATAGCGATGGCATTAAAGTAAATCAGTATCCTTATATAAAGGGACATTGCTTATGTTGTAGAATGCTAATCTGTATTTGGATGTATTCTGCAACAACATAGCAAACATGTTTTTGGTGATTTATTTTTTTAATTGAATTAATAAATAAACACATCCTCATCAAATTCGAACCAGAGTGGAACATGTTCAATATATTTTCACCTCCTGTTGTTTAAATGAATATAAACTTACCAAGAAGAGGATTATACTTCTACAACTATAATTCCTACCTGCTGGGTCCATAACCCCACAATAAGCAAGGATTAATGCGGTGGTTTGAAAAAGAGCTAGTCGCAGTGGTAACGTTACGAAAGACGAGCCCGGTTACTGAGCAACAGACATAAATATGGCTTACTATAGCATGGCCATCAATCGGATAAAACTATGCTCAAAAGTGGCAGACATAAAACTCAAACGGTAAGATGGTCATCAATCGTGACTGCAATTTGCTATTTTCATTGCCGTAGATGTGTTTACACGTCATAGGACTTGTTGATTCTTTGTAACGTTAGCCAAACGTTAGTTGGATCCAGTATCAGTTTACTAACTACCAGTGTACATTACAACTTCGGCAATATTCCATAGTGGCTTTTGATACATAAAACATTCATTAGATATGTTATTATGTTATTACAATAAGACAATAAATGAGCTTTTGTCACCTTAAAATGTACTCCAACGAGGAATAGCAACAGCGGTCAGCTATTCCTGCCCTTGTACAACTCTGGTTTCCCTGGGAACAAATCCCAGAACGAGATTCTGGTATTCTCGCGAGCCGCAACCACACTTCTTCGTTTAGTTTTCTGGCATAGGGTTGGTCATTATAAAGCCATACTGCCACCAATCGCACCGGCGTATGAAGCATTTGAATTCTAGTAGTCGTAGTGTATTATAAAGAAAACGCCACAAACCAAAACTGATCACCCAATTGATAATCTATATTGAGTGGTGCAAGTTTATATTCTATGATTTAAGCATACATTATATGAATGTTATGTATTTCCCAGATTGCATCACAACTTGTTCCCAGTAACCATTCTAAATGCCATCCTCATACAGGCTCTCTCACCCTTTGCATTAACCTTCTCCTACCTTCAGAATATTTACCACAATATTTACATCGTATGTATAACTTTCAAAAAACGAAGCTGACATATTTCGAGAGTGCTGGTAAGCTCAAGGCCAACTCAAATGAGGACAGTATGATGCAGGTCACTGCTTCAACCTCGGGAAGAGAGAATATGACCATCAGTGTCAGGCATAGCTGCTGTGCAGCTACTTGCTTGCTACTTGTACAATATTCATCTTCATTCACTTATAGTCATATTCCATTGTTAACAAATAACCCACACGTCTGTAAATGTGCTATAAATAACTGTAAAAAAAAAAGTTATTGATTAATTGTATTTCTTCATTATTTATGTATTTTTTTCTACACAGAATGTAAATAGTATATATCACTGCACTACGCTTGATCCTGTGCACTGTCTCTTGTACATTTTTTCAAGTGAATTTGACTCTGTAAATTGCTGCTGCTGCAACATGTGAATTTCCCCCATGAGGGATCAATTAAGTTTTATCTTATCTTATCTTATTTTATCTTATGAATATGTATGTCCATAATGTGAAATGTCTGTGAATGTGAATCAAATGTGGATATCATTTTACGAAACACAAGTTAAAAATATGAATTTATTGATTGTAAAACGATCAGTTTAACGGCCTTAAATGAGTCCCTTCATGGCACAGGTATCTCCCTGCCTCCGCCACCTTTCTTTGATTCTCAAGATTATTGTGAGCTAACATAGGTGAAGTAGCTTTGATAAACGGTAGAAATACATTTAGTTTTGACCAGGCTCAGGATATCTATCGTATTTTCAACAATTAGATCTTTGACCAAGTGCACTTTAGTTGAAAACAATCTGATATTCATGAAACCTTAAGCTCTCATGATGTATTAATGGTAGAGGGAGTTTGATTACCATTCAGCTCTGAGAAAGAGGATGAAATAGTGAGATTTTAGCAGATTTGTGACTGCCTTCGCCTGCAGGTTTTACACTTTGAGATAGTGCAGGGCAGCATCACAATACTAATAGGTGTAGGTGAAGTATAAACCTCCAGTTTGCAGTCCAGTGACCAGTGTTAAAACATGGAGCCGCCTCAGTGTCAGCATTACGTGCTGCATCACCCTTGCTAACAAGCTTAGTTAACCCATCCAATGTTCTAAACCAGTGGTTCTCAACTGGTGGGTCATGACCCAAAAGTGGGCCGCGGGCCAGGATGTTTTATGCAGCGGAGTGCCATCAATTTTTATTGTCATAATAAGTGAGTGAATAGTCACTTATTATAGTATAGTACATATATTATAGTACAGTTACTGAAGTGTTATGTTATGTTAAATAGATTTGAGAAGTTGAAAATTGTCCTTGATTTGGGTCACGGCTTGTTATTAAGGGGTGATGGTGGGTCCCGAAGCCAGACCAGTTGAGAACCACTGTTCTAGACTCTGCGACGTAGGCTAATGTGTTGCCAGCAGGTTTCCATCTCATGCATCCCAGTATGCTGTGAGTGAATATGCCATGCCTGGCCAAAATATCGTATGTTTTCTCACAAAATTGAGGAGCCTAAAGCAGTAGGGTAAAGGCTCTCTCTCATCAGCACACCTGGGCGGCCCCCCCTCATAATTGTATCGTCAAATGATGGGAGGAGTCTGCTGATATTAACAAAAAGCCATCAGACCATTAGCATCATCTTGGTCAGGGCACTATTAAAACTTTCCAACCACAATACATTTAAAACAATGCCGTAGCCTATATGTGCATAAAATACAAAATAGTCCTAACGAATGTTCTGCATCTGCATAGCCTTTTTCAAGTCTATAATTATCATAGGTCCAGCACCTTAACTAAGTTATATACCAGATATATTATTATTAGAGTAAAATATAATAATATATATATATATATATATATTTTTTTTTTTCATTAATGAATGAATGAATTAATTTATTAATGATAACATTCACCAGTCTGTGATTTGTGCAGTTTGCAGTTGAATCACATCAGTTCCAGTTTCAGTTCTTGCCTAGCCTAGTCAGTAAGCCGTTTCAAGTCTGTCACCATCTGTCACCATTGTACCTGTCCCCAAGAAAGCTCAGGTCACCAGCCTGAACGAATACCACCCTGTCGCACTGACCTCCACAATCATGAAGTGCTTCGAGCGGCTAGTCTAAACCCACATCTGCTCCACCCTTCCCACCTCCTTAGACCCTCTTCAGTTTGCATACCGCCCAAACCGCTCCACTGATGACGCCATCTCCATGGCACTTCACATCCGTGAAGTGTCCCATGTGGACAAGAGGAACAAATATGTTGAAAACATATTTGTTGTTTGTTGACTTCAGCTCAGCATTTAACACTATCGTTCCTGTGAAGTTCATCATCAAGCTCAAGGACCTAGGACTGAGCCCCTCCCTCTGGAACTGGGTCCTGGACTTCCTGGTAGGCAGACCCCAAGTGGTGAGAGTGGGCAACCTCATTTCCTCCACACTGCGTCCTCAGCCCCCTCCTATAATCCCTGTATAGGCACGACTACATCGCCACTTCCTGCTCCAACGCCATCAAGTTTGCTGATGACGCCACCATCCTGGGACTCATCACAGACAGCGATGAGACCTACAGAGAAGAGGTTAAAGATAAGATCAACTTTATTTATCCATGAGGGGAAATTAGGTTGTCATAGCAGCAGCCGCAATACAAATACAGTAAAAAAAAATAAAAATATATATATATATATAATAAAAATGTATTAAAAAAAAATTGAGTGCATTTCTGTTGCAGTGAAGTTTTGTACAGTCTGATGGCACCAGGTAGGAATGATTTCCTGTGCCGTTCCTTAAAGAGGAACTATGGAACCTTTTTGAGCTTTTTGGACCTTAACATTGCAGGTTAAGTGTCGCTGTGATGGTTCTCTAACACTTTATGGGTCGATTGTTGGGTGCTTCGACCCCCCCTAGCGCTTGTGGGCTGAAAAAGTGAAAATGCAAGTCTGTGCCCCCGGTCCACTGCCAAAAGTCTAGATATAAACACAAGTAGCGAGGGGATTGTTATAGTCATCATGGATCAGCCGACTAAAAAGAGAAACAGGAACACACCGTCCGAGGAACAGAAGAAGCGAAAAAGGGCGAGTGACAAACAGAGAGGCCAGACATGAGTAAACATTGGGCGAGCTTTTCATGAATGGCGTGAACTGAGAGAACAAAATGAAGACTGCGAATCAGATGCTGACTTTGCTGTGTTGCTGTTGAAATTGTAAGTACCCTTGGGTGAACTTTGTTCTCTTTTTTTTTCTTTGTATGGTGGCTTTCTTGATGTTAGTCTCTGTAATAATGTGTTTGCTCTATCGTTTTGTTGTGAGCCCTGTATGTTTCTAGCTTGCATTCTTGGTGGTGGCGGGAGTGTTAGCGTAAAAGAGGGCGTTTAGCAGACACTTTTGTCCAAAGCGACTTACAATCAGTACATCTGTGGGGGTTCGACATGTGGACAGTTGGAGGAGGAGAGGGATCAAGGGGATCGAACCGCCGACCCTACGGTTAGTGGACGACCCGCTCTGTCCACCCGCTCTACACACTGAGCTACTGCCACCCATAGCAGCTACTTGCTACCAAACACGTTTGTTTCCATGGTTGTTTTGCTGTTCGTCTGTCTCGTCCCCCAAGTACAGGCTAAATCCCTGAATCCAGGTTCTTGTTGTTTATTTAGATCACTGGATCGCCCTTCGAAAGCCTCAGATTTTGCTAATAGTGTCGCCTATATCATGGAATATGTCCGGCTGACCATATAATGCAGTACCCTGCATGAGAGCTGCTAGTCAGCACATATTCATAATCTTTTGTCATGCTGACCGATATAGTTTGCTGCCTGTATGTTTTCATGTCATATTACTTTTGTGCAGATGTGGGTCGGTGTGCTACACCACGTTCGAAATGAACATTTTTGGGCCACCGGTTGTTGCGAGCATGAGCCTCTGGACGAACACAGCGATGATAAGCCTTGGATCATGCAAGGTAATTAAACAATTATACAAGAGCAGAATTGAGTCCCCTGTATGGATGCAGTCATTTTACTCACAATGTGTGATGCGTTGTGATTACAAGTTCAGCATCTCACAAGGCACTGACTGCAACCGTGCTGGACGAGAGGTGGTTGAACCAGGTGAAGATGTTTCCAAACTTCAGGTGAGCATCTACATTTGTAATGGTAAGAGCCTTATTTTTAGATGCACTTCCTAAACAAAAGTCACCTTGATTTCACTAAGCAAATGGGTACGGGTTTGGTGCAGTTGGTCAGGTCTAGGTACAGCAACATCATGTGCTCAAATAATGAGGTGACTACCTGAATATAGTGAGTGACCAGGTTGTTCCATCAATGGATATTTTCTTCCAAGATGATAATGCTTGGATTCTTCGTGCTCACATTGTGAAAAAATGGTTGAACATGAGACATAATTTGCACACATGAATTGACCAGACCAGTCCAGACCTTAACCCCATTGAGAATCTTAGGGATGTGTTAAACAGTGGTTTGACTGTTCCATCATCAATGAGACAGCAAGGTGCATGGACGAGATGGGATGATTTGAGGTGACTGAAGGCAAGTTGGATCTGGAGGAAGCTATCCTGGAGAGTTGTTAGTACAGTGTCAGGGGAGGGACCAGTGGCATAAAGAATTGTGTCGTAAGCATATAGATGAATGAGTGAGTTTCCAGCAGCCAGGGGG
>OMKI01035924.1:0-10345 GCA_900302315.1 Phycis blennoides
AAACCTCACATGTCGTGGGAACGGCAGGGTTACGTTTTGATTTACAATATAATTTGCTGCTGAAACCATGCATACATCACATCAACTCGAACTGTACCCCGGGCAGACGGTGACACAACTGCTCTTTAAATGCGTCAAAAACTCCGCAGAGTTAAGGAAAAAAGCCATGGAGGGCAAAATAAACGCTGCCTTAATCAACCCCAAAATGGTAAGAATGCGTTTACTCTTACTCACTAATATATGTGTATGTGTATTTTTTTATTTCATTGTGCACTTTATTCACTGACTGATTATAATCGCAGCTAGTGGACCCTTTCCAAGTGACTGTAGCCGCAAATAAGGCGGTGCATCTGCAGAATATTGGAAAGATGAGGACAAGGAGCCTGAACTCTGAGATCATATTCAACCTGTCACCCACAAATAACGTGAGTTATCTAAACAAGTGTGTGTGTGTCTTTCATGATGAACCGTTCAAACTTTACCTGAAACCATTCTTTAAACCTTGGTTACCATTCGTTTGCCTTATGATACCATTATTTTCAGAAACCTAAGAAAATTATTTCTGTACAACTCAGCTGTCACAGAGGCTTTGATGCCCTCAACCTTTCTGATCAGCTCTCACAGATACAGCTTGTTATGTTGGTGATTTTAAATATGGCAAATTAAATAGTTTGCTTTTCTAACGTCACTATTAGTGTTGCACATTGAACCATTCATACACACGTTAATACACACAATGTTACCAACATTGTCTGTGTGTATGAACCCAAGGGAACGGGCTTTACCTCCTGAGTCACTGCTTGATTCATTAGTTACGTGTATTCACAACACAAATCCGCAGCGTAAGTCCTGTGTGCGTGCAGATCTCCGATGCCTTCAAGCGGTTTGGGGTCTGGGATGCAGACGACTCCGTGCTGGTGGTGCTGGTCGCTACGGACGACCAGAGCCGGACGTTGGCAGACATCACAGAAATGGTCGATGGACAGCAGGTCCCCGTGGGAGAGCTCTCCACGCTGTCTGACATCACGCAGATCAAGAAGGTTCGAGTGCTATCGCTGTTTTACTATAATCAATCCATCATGACCTTGATCTGCTCATGAACCTGTTGGTTAAGGTCAAACTGATCTATGGCAATTTGGTTAACTAAAGCAGCATGGAACTGGAAGTTCTATGTATTACCGCAATGGATGTATTAAGAAAACCCCCCCAAAACTATTCTCTGAGGTAACCTATGAATTGAGAAGAACAAGAATCAAATCCCCTGTAAATTAACTTATACTAGTAACTCAGTATTCAACAATGAGTAGAAGTAATCGAGTACTATGCGTGTAAACAGGCACAGTTGTTCAGCACTAGAACGCATCCCTTAGTGGTCAGTCCATTATCTGGAGCTCTCCCTGATGAAAAGGTGATTTTTTTTGTATTTGATTTAGTGAAGGATTATTACGAGAAAACAACAGTTCAAAACTCAAAGTCAAATTATACCAATTTATGTTGAGCAATGTTAGTATTAAAACATTTGGATTGGATTGAATCCACTCATGATATTTCCTTTTAGGGGATTTATGGGGATTTTGTCAGTCATCAAGCTAATGTTGACACAGGCCTTTTCATTCTGTTGTCTCCAGCTGTACAAAGTGACGCCACAGGAAGAGAAGATCGGGAGTCTGCTGGATTCTGTTGTCTGCAAGATGGCCACCAAGGATGTCATGTAGCCTCTGCACCAGGAGCCCAACGCCTCCGTCTGGGAGCCTCAAAGGCCTGTAGAACTAATGACCTGTGTCTCTTTTCATAGTCGGAGGGGATACTAAGGTGGAGCTGCAGTCGATTGAAATGATGCAACTGATCAAAGTACTCCATTATTGTCCTTCAAAGAACCGCAAACACTTTGTTCTGAGGAAATATTCAGGAGTATTGTCAAGATCAGTGATCCTCATTTGCAGTAAAAGCCCCTGGCTTTGGTCTAAGTTTGGTAACATTGAATACAAACCTAAAACAAGCTCAACCAAAGTGAGCCAGTGTCTTTCAAAAATAAAGATTTACTTATTTTTTTTTTTAAATATCCTCTTTGTGACTCTTTACTTCTACTATTCATATGTTCAGATCAAATTGAGAAACTTTACACGGTGAGTTAAACATATTCTGTGATTCTCTCTCCTGGTTACCAAACCAACCTTCTCTGGCCAATGTCTCTTTGAAACTTCCCCTTTGCTTTCCCTTGGAATGTCGTGTCGTAACGAGTACAAAAACACAGCAGACATGTACGTCATCACAGTGCTCCAGTGAAAGCTCTCCTGACCGGAAGCACGTTTTAAGAAGGCGGCCTCTTCTCAGTCGGGGAAGTGGGCGAGCTCGTCTCTCCCCACGTTGCCTCCGCTGACGACGCACACCACGGTCCTGCCCGCTGTGTCCGGGATCCGGTCCCCGGCCAGCACCGCCGCCACGCCGGCCGCCCCGGACGGCTCCACCACCAGACCCGCCCGGTACAGCGCCGCCACCGCCGCCTTGATCTCCTGCTCGCTCACTAGGACGATCTGGTCCACGTGGCGGCGACACAGCTGGTAGGGAAGAGCGCCTGGGGGGAGGGAACAGGTGGGGGGGGGGTCAAAGGTCAAGGTGCCTGATCTGAGAGTTATAATGATAGGGTTCAGGGTTAATATGGTTAGAGTCAAAGGTTAAGGCTCAGGGTGTAAGGTTGGGGTTAGAGTCATATAAGGCACTGTGGTTCGGGTACATTCTATGGTCAGGTTTAGGGTCGAACGCTGTGCGCTGAGGCTCAGGAGCAACAATCACATTAACGAAGTCAAATAAATATTTGAATCGGCTATTATTTTTACAAATATTGGACATTGTTCAGTGAAATAGTGCTGTTTGTATTCAGGTTGACAGCTGACTGCACGCTCCAGCACACGCCATGCAGGGACGGCGGCACACAGACGCAGACGGCCTCTCTGTTCGCTGCTTGCTCTTTTAAGTTGGGCTTTTTATTTCACACATACGAGGGGGACTCAATTTACATTCTTTTACTTGAAAGGAACCTTCAGTGCAGCGTCTTTTGAAAAATGTTTTTGTTGCAAGCAGAAATAAAATGTTGTTTTCTCTGTAGCAGTTCATTGAGTTCATAAATGCATCACACTCGGGGACGTGCAGTCAGGGGAGGCAGGTGAGGCTGTGCCTCCCCTGTCATCATGAGAAGAAAAAGAAAGGAAATAAAATAAGTATTAATATTTGTCCTCTGGTCTATGCTTTCAATGCAATTTTGGTGTGGTTCCTATGTATTTTGATCATTTTTATAGTCAAAATCGCCTAAATTCTGTATTTCCTGTTCAAATGCAATGGAGAGACGAGAGGTGAGGCATGGACCAGCGGAGCCTCTTTCCACATTGCGCAATCCCTAGTTTTGAATAGTTTCTAATACATAGCATAAAGGTAAAAAAACTATAATTGCAAGTGTTATCTTCATTCTAAATGTCAGAAGGGTTTTGTGGCTCCCGGTGTTTCAGGTCCAAGCGGCTCTTTGAGTGTTTAAGATTGCCGAACCCTGATCTAGCCAGTCTAGGGTACATGGTCTAGGTCAGGGGTTTAAGTCAGAATTATGGCCCTAAGGTCAGAGTTCAGAGTCTACGGTCAGGGTCAAGATTAGAAATAAGACACTACGGTTAGGGTCCAGGGCTCTGAGTTCAGGGGTCATCGTTGAAGGTGAGCAGTGAATGTACCTGCAGAAGGCGGGGCCAGGCCCGAGGCGATGCTCTTTGTTTCCATGCCAACGGGCCTCTCCTCCAGGAAGCTCTGGTACATGGTGCAGGCTGGGGAGGGAAACCAATATTACTATATTACCATACCATGGAGTTATACCGGTGCTCCTGGTTATACTGGTCTGGAATACAGGGTGAGCCCTACTGGTTACACTGGTTGCAGTGGTCTGGTCCAGAGTGGATGTGTTTCCAGGTGCTGCTGGTCCTACCTCCCTCCGGCTCCACGCCGTAGATCCTGGTGCTGGAGGATCCTGAGAGTCTGACCGCGGCCGCCACCCCGGCCAGGAGCCCCCCTCCCCCACAGCAGACCACCACCACGTCAGGCTCCGGCACCGCCTCCAGCACCTCCAAGCCCAGGCTGGTCAGCACACAGCGGGCGGTCAACAGACAGCAGGCCACACCTCTGACCTCCATCTGTTTGGCAACTGTCCTTCTATGCATCCATTGGTTCATCCGTTCATCCATTTATGACTTAATGAATTTGTTCATCAATTTATCCTTGATCGTTCATCCATCCAACCATCTTACATTGTTCCTTCCATTCTTTCCGTCCCTTAATCCCACCATTTATCCATCCCTTGTCATCCAACCATCCCTTCATCTTCCATTAATGTATCCATCCACTAATTCACTCATCCATCTAATTTTCCACCATCCATTCCTTCATCCACCAATTCATACTTCCATTCAATTCATCTTCCATTTATCATCCATCCATCCATCCATCCACCCATCCACTCATTCATTAAAGACAGCCATAATTCATGCTTGTAATAATAATTCATTAAATATCACCCACACTGAGGGGATGAGGAGGTACACCTGGGACCTTATTTCCTGTGTCTACCTGGCGTGGCCTGCGATGAGGTCGAGGTCATCGTAGGAGTGCAGGAAGGTCATGTGATCGTTCTGGACACAGCGGTCGACCACGTCCATCAGACAGGAAGTGGGAACGCGCTCCACCTCTACCCCGTAACTCTGAGGCGCGGTTAGAGTCGTCAGAAGGGATGAAAAAGAACGCCTTACTTGGACTGGTGAGGCTGTTTGGTTATGAAGTCTGAAACGTAAGCGTTACTATCTGATGTTTCTGAACCTCAAGCACCTCTCATGCCTTTGTTGTCGTACTCATATGTTTCAGTTCATTTGTGATGATGAAGTATGTTTGTGATCACATGCTTCTGTCTGTATGTTTGTGGTCAAATGTTTCTGTTGATGTGTTTCTGTTGGCGTGTTTGTGGTCGTTTATTGCTGGTCATATGTTTTTCATATACTTCTTCTGCTTCCTTGTGGTGGGAGGTGAGCCCACCTTTATGAGGCTGGATCTGGAGAGGGGGGCGGTCTCTGGCATCACCACCTTGCCCTTGGAGCCGTAGTGCTTCGACGCGTACGCAAACGCTTTCCCATAGTTCCCTGCAGACATGGTGACAAAATGGCCGCCCTTTGGCCTCCTGGCGAACTGATTGGCTACTCCTCTGATCTTAAAGGAGCCTGGGTCAGACATAGAGAGATTATGGAAAAGATTATACCATTCTGTCAAAGTTTGTTAATGTGTAATCCATCATTTTTACAACTCTATTTTAAAACAATTATTGACAACGGCATGGCATGTTTGTCACTTTGTTAACTATCAACTAGCTTCACTTGTTTCACCCAGAGCCATTTAGAGAGATATTTTTCTCTAAATGGCTTGTAATCAATAGTGATCTTTTTTTTATTAGAGATAATGATGTTACATACTCATTATATGAGTACACTCATACTCATGATATTACATGCACAGAGTATATAACATCATTATGATTAGATATGAGTCATATATAATCATATATTTCACTAGACACTATTACAATACATTCGAGATATTGTTCGTTTATATAGCCAATTGCAAATGGTCGATTATATTTTCTTTCGCGTGTAGTACGTGATTCATTTAAACAGAAATGATTGATAAGCCTATATATTGGCGATATAGTTGACTGACTTGCAGACCTGTCTTCTGCATGTTCTCCAGTTTGAGGTGTACGTTGCATGGAACGGGAGGCGGAGTCAGGGAGGTTTGACCCCAGGAGATCATGGGGGTCTGGAGCACCCCCAGGGGGCTCCCCTTCACCGTCTCCCGGGCCTCGAGCAGCACCTTCAGGGTGACGGAGTCTGCAGTCACGTCCCCCATCTGCGAATTCAGTCAGAAACACACAACCAAATTCTCTGTAGAGCAATGCATTTTTTTTTTGTTAATATGCATTTGCGTTATAACAGTTGATTAACTATCCGCCAAATGCTAACTATGCTGCATACGCGACGCTAAATTAGAAGTTTAAATGCTGACCCGTCCGTTTCACCCGTGACTCTTGCATAGCTGAAGTTCGGAAATGTTATGCCAAGCTTTTAACTGGGGAATAAAACATCTGTTACAATGAAATAAATGTTTATCTACCAACCGTGGTATTTATGCTGGTTATTGTTCCTTTTAGTTTTAGTCTTGGACAGCTCCCCGACGTTCACTCAGGACAGTCTCTCCCTATTTTTCTGCACACAAGTCGGAACTATGGTGGCGTTTGCTCGTTGTTGGTCGAACACAGTGTCGACTGCACAGCTGTCATGGCAGCCCCCCTGGCAGCGATGCAGTTGTCTGACTCTGGTGTTATACAAGTTTAAATATCAATATTCGAAATATAACATTTAGAATAATGGGTGTCCTTAGACATGTAGTTTGTGCGATGTCCGGGGGCATTGACAGCTCTGTCGCCGCGTTATTACTGAAGCGAATGGGTAAGATACAACTTCTGAAACATTAATATTTATAATGAATGTTGCCAACATTATGACAACTACAGTATAAACGAATACATAACGATATGAACATTGTCATGGTATCTAAGGAGACGGTTGTACGGTTGTACGGTTGTCTTTGGTATCTTCAGGTTATAATGTCAGTGGTGTATTCATGAAGAATTGGGACTCTTTGGATGAAAAAGGCGTCTGCACATCAGACCAGGACTGTGAGGACGCCCATCGATCCTGTCAGGTTCTTGGCATCCCGTTTCATCAGGTCTCCTACGTTAAAGAGTACTGGAACGAAGTATTTAGGTACTTGGCACGTAGCCTAATTCTCAGTCACACAAAGTTCTTATTATTTTTCTATGTTTATTGTGAATATGTGCATCTCATTTGATTCCCAGTAATCTGTTGAACGAATACGAGAAGGGCCGGACCCCAAACCCGGACATACTGTGCAACAAGTACATCAAGTTCAAGCATTTCTGCAAATATGCTCTTAACACTTTAGGTACGTCAGAAATATGTGGGATTTATATGATCTACTCCTATCAGAAGAGCTTTTCGTACTGAAAGTCCACACTGATTCAATGTTCATGATGATTCATGTTATTGGGATAGTTTAAAAGTGTATTAGTATTGATATTAATAATAATTATTAATAATTGTTGACATTATTGTCATTCATAGAATTTGTACATATTATTCGTGTAAAAAATAATATTCATAATTATTAATAATATAAGCAAATTATTAATGGTATGCTTTATTGTGGTGTATTGTTTCTTTAGATGCTGACGCCATGGCAACAGGTCACTATGCCAGGACGTCCCAAGAGGACGAAGACGTGTTCCGGCAGAAGAACATAGCTCCACCCACCAGCCTCTTCAAGGACCGCTTCCAAGTCTGCAACCGTATGTCTCCGCCCGTTAACCACCCGTAACCCAACCACATCATGGCGCTATCATCGTCGCCATTCGACGCACACGACATCATCAGCATTCAACACACTGACATCCCCAGAGCCTGTCATTCTGCTCATATGATGGCGTAATCTCCACCCTCCACTCCTCACACATCATCTCCTCTTCTCCTTCTACACACATCCTGATGTCATCTCTGCGTCTTCTCTACCAGCGGTGAGGTTGCACCAGGGAGCAGACAACTTTAAAGACCAGACCTTCTTCCTCAGCCAGATATCCCAGGATGCACTGCGGCACACCATGTTCCCGCTGGCCGGCCTCACCAAGGACTTTGTGAGAAAGATTGCGGCGGAGGCGGGGCTTCACCACGTGCTCACCAAGAAAGAGGTGACCTCAAACATGCCTGACCGATGCAGAAAAAAGTCAAAAGTAAATTGATAGTTTAGGAATGAGTAGATTCGGCATTATAAAACCAGAGAAGCCTTAAGCCTGGATAAAGGTTTACATCTTCTGTGTTTGCAGGGCTCACATTATAAAAACATTTAAATCGGTGTCCAATAAAAGATAATCCTTCTGTTTTTCCAGAAGAAAGACCAACTATTTAGAATTCATTACATACATAAGAACATAAACACTTGGACTGACTGCTGTGTATTTCCAGAGTATGGGAATCTGCTTTATTGGCGAGAGAAACTTTGAAGACTTCATCTTGGAGGTGAGGAAGTAGAATATATTATATGAATGAATGATACACATGACATTTGTAGGGCATATTGTGAATGATATACAAGACATTATACATATACATACATACACAGCATCTGGGTGTGTTTGAGTTAACATGCATGTGGTGCTTCCCTGGGACAGTATCTGGAGCCCCAGCCCGGCAACCTGGTGTCTGTGGAGGACGGGACCATCATGGGCCAACACAGAGGTGTGGAGTCCAACTCACCTGTGTCTACCTGTCTACCTTCATACCATCCAAATATCCAAACACCATATGTGTGTGTGTGTGTGTGTGTGTGTGTGTGCGTGTGTGCGTGTGCGCGTGCGTGTGTGTGTGCAGGCTGGTTTACCATGACCCTGGGCCAGAGGGCCAGGATCGGGGGCCAGAAGGATCCCTGGTTTGTCGTGGACAAGGACATCAACACCGGAGACGTGTTTGTGGTGAGAAAGACAAACCCAGTGAATTGTTGTATTGTTTCTATTCTCTATGTTTGTTGTTATATTGCCTTTTCTTGCCAACCAGCTCCAAGTCTGGGATCCAACTAATGGAATCAGGGGGTTGGAACAAAAACCTGGCTGGATTTTTCTGTTGCTGGAATAGTTATTTTTGTCCAACATAATAGTATGTAAATATTCTCCTCAGGTGCTCCATGATCTCTCAACTGCAGTGCGTGTTTGACCAGAGGTTGTGTCCATGCTGTGACCAGAGCCACGTATGTGTTCTGATTCTGCCACAGGGTCCAACCACCAACCACCCGGCTCTGTTTCGTGACACGCTACAAACGGAGCGTTTCCATTGGATAGCGGTGGACCCGCCTCCCGTGCTCATCAAAACCCACATGATGGACTGTCACTTCCGCTACATTCACCAGATGCCTCTCGGTAAGACCCCCTTATGGTCCCGCCTGCTGGTGACTGGATGAGCCATGGGCTGCCATGTAACCTTATGGGGCAGTAGTGTCCACTAAGGGTTTGTTTTTGCCACTGTTATTATAAGGGTCTGCTAACAATATGGAAAGCATCCCTACTGAGGAATACAACTTGTCTCTTTTGCTGGCGGCTTCATCCCGTCTGTTTATTGTGTCTAACCAAGTCCCGCCCTGAAATCTTGCGTTGAGTGACAGGACATTTCCCTATTGTCATGACAGTGTCAACCCCCCCTCACCCAAACCCTCCCTCACCCAAATCCTCTAGATGACACTGAGCCACGTGTTCTGCCTGAGACTTCACCTTGTGCAAGACTTGGTTAGTCCCAATAGCGCACAGACGGGTCAAACGGAAGGAAAAAGTTGTATTACTCTGTAGGGATCCATGATCCAAAAATGTCCCCATGGGGATTAATAAAGTATCTATCTATCTATCTATCTATCTCTATCTATCTATGATGTCATCTTATAATGACAGCCGGAGCCTGTCAGCAGCAGAAGCATCAGTATGGGTTTCAGTGCAGCCCGTGCTCCTTTCTGGACCCATTCAAGACGTTGTTGTCCACATTCATTTACATTTACATTTACATTGAGGGCATTTAGCAGACGCTTTTATCCAAAGCGACTTACAAAGAGTACATTTGTCATAAGAAGGTGAAACATTTCATTGCTGCCAATACAGTAAGAAAGTCACCAGAACAAGTTTCAAGCATTTCAATTGCTAGATTAACCATTGCTAGTATATAACATCTCTGACTAAGTGCCAAGTTACAAAGAGCGATCAAAGTGCTAACTTACAAAGAGCATTTAAAGTGCCAAGACGTACAACAAATAAGAGCATGAGGGTAAGGTTATGCAGGGTTCAGATGAACTCTGAACAAGTGGGTCTTGAGTCTCTTCCGGAAGATGGGGAGTGACTCTGCAGTCCTGACATTGGCCGGGAACTCGTTCCACCACTGCGGTGCCAAAACGGAGAAGAGTTGGGATTTCGCCATCCAACCTTTTCCTCCTTTTAGTGATGGCGGTACCAGTCGACCAGCTGAGGTAGTTGAACGGAGTGCTCGAGCAGGGGCGTGGTGTTTCACTAATGTTTGGATGTAGGTAGGGGCAGTTCCATTGATGGCTTTGTAGGCCAGTAGCATCGTCTTGAATTTGATGCGAGCCACTACAGGAAGCCAGTGGAGGTCTTGGAAGAGGGGGGTCACGTGGGAGAATTTGTTTCGGTTGAACACGAGGCGTG
>OMKI01035926.1:2761-13881 GCA_900302315.1 Phycis blennoides
CCGGTGCTTCATTCAAGACTACGATAAGATTCCACGTATGCGATTCTATTGAGCGAGAATTCATTGCTGCGTCTCGAAAACCACGCCACGGATGTATGGTTGCCATGACGAAACTCTTATGAAGGTGAACGTTTTGCGGAGAGATGCCACGTGCCAGCGATACAGACCGGCGACGGGCGATACAGGTCAGGCACCGCGCGCGTCGACAGGAGTAGGCCTGCGCGCATGCGTCACGCGTCGCGCATATGTGGGATGAACGCACCTTCCTCCGCCTCCCTCTCCTGCCGCTGCAGCATCTGTTGCTCTGGGGGCAGTGCCTGCTGCAGGAGCTGCATGTAGAACTCGTTCTCCTTCTGCACCTCCTTCTGCTTCCGGAGGCGCATCTTGTAGCTGACGTAGCTCTTGAAGCCGAAGCCCAGCGTGACCACCGGGTACCCGATGCTGAGCGTGTAGGAAGGGGGAAACGTCGTGCGTCGGCAATATTGAAATAAAACACAATCTAAAATAAACATGGGGTTGATTATGTAAACACCCAGGCAAAACAGATGCCGTCATCATTAGAAAATAACTTCCTTGTTGTGATTGCGTGAACTGTCCGGCTACACAGAATGAAGTAGGCTAATACACAAATCTAAATCCAGCTCAAGGGTTCTCACGGCTCCAGAGATTATTACCATAGAACTTCCTTAGCGTGACACAATGAGTGACCTTACAAATGTTAACACGCTGTGTTTAACGAAATCACTTTCCTTGGTTGACTCGCAGTAGAATTTTTACATCTAAGCCGATTAATTTCAATACAGGTAAGGGTGAACATTGTTGAAACGCGGGTTGTTATCAGTTTGTTTGCATGTCGGGTTGGCTTGTGTTGCTTTATGGTACGTTGGCAGGACAATCATTGATTGCCTGCTGAATGGGGAAAACTAACCTGATGAAAGAGACTTGTGCCTAACAAACCACCCATTAGGCAAGGGCAACTGCCTCTAGCTTAGAGAGTGAGTGTTGGCTCACCAGTGTGCAGCAAATGGGCGACACAGGTCCACATGGAAGTTCTTGAGGTCTTTGAATCTGATCGCTGCCTCTATGTACACAAAGAGTATCCATAGCGACACCGTGGGTAGGCAGACCCCTCGTTCTGTGGACACAGAAGACGGCGGATAAATACAAAAGATAAGAACAAGTCAAGATAATGACTAACTTATGAGTAACTTATTTAGCCACATTATTGTATTTACACAGACAAACACAATTTCCATACCGTCTCCAAAGCAAAATCTGGACAAAATATTACCTATTACATTGCTTCTGAGCACACAGGGTTAGTGATCAAAGAATAGACACTAACTATTGTCCCCTGGGATTCAATCTTTATGCGCGGTTACCGCCTGGTGGTGGAATGATACGGGGATATTAATACCCCCGTGACATCCCATGGATGTGAACACCGTCACTGGGAAATACTGGTGGGGTCAGAGAGCTACCGGGGTCTCCTTCTGTCACCCCTTCCCCCACCACCGCTGCTCACTGGGAGCTCAATTTGACACCTGGCCGTTGGTCAACACAGGGGCCTCCCAGTAAATCAGACACCTGATCCAGGCCCCGCCGCTCACTTCCATATGCCACCCAGAGTTCTGAGAAGTTAGCTTGTTCTTTGCACGTAGGATGACACATTGTGCGTTGATCTTTCACAACACTTTTATCGCCTACTGGGAATGTTAGCACCGGTCGTGAACTCCCAAAACGCGGTTTGATGACGTGTCACCTATATGACTAGGTTGTCCAGGGTTGGCGTTTGTAGTTCAGGCTGTGTACATTTAACCAATGTGCTAAAATGCATGCAAAGCTCAGGTCAAAGCCTGTGTTTGCTGGACTTAAAAGTCTAGTGATATCCACGCATGGTAGCTTTGTTCCCAATTAACAATTGAGAGGAAGGTTCCCAACCTTTTATACCCTCAAAGCCAACCACAGTGTTTCAATGCCACACTGCACATCAAGGTGCAGAAAGATATGAAGGCCTTACCTGTATGCCACACATACTGGACCCACACGTAGGTGCTGGCTGCAAAGAACAGCCATTGCACTGGGATGAAAAGCAGGCATATAATGTCCGATGTAAACGCCACACACACAAAGAACACTGAGAAGGCCTGTAGAAAAGAAATGCAAAAATTATGAGAAGTAGTTAAGAGTAAAATATGTTTTGTAGTAAATGTATGTTGAAATCATCTATGCTTAAATTAGAAATGATGGGTAAATGGTAAGTAAACATATGGCTATACAGCTTACACACAGTCAAACGGAAAATATTCAAAACCATTTAAAATAGCCTACATTTTTCATGCATCATGTTGCATATCAAGTCAGAAATCTCACAGGGCTAATTCAATCAAATGGATCAATCCAAAACTACAGAGCATATGTAACCCACTGTACAAGGGCACACATATTTTAGTAACATCTGACCTCTAAGTGGTGAGGGTGGGTTTTTTAAGGATGATCACACAAGTCTAAAAGCCACAGGTTATGTTTTGCACCCGTTTAAAGCTATTAACACGAGGGCCGCCCTCTTGCTTTATTGAGTGTATCCCAGGGAAGTTGTCCATAGTGAGGAAAATGCAGTCCCCCCCCCCCTCTGACTCATGAAAGGAAGGTTTTGAAGCATCAGAAGAGAGCCACTCACCAGCCCCTGGTATCGAAACGAGTCGTACACGCTCCGGATGAAGAGCCAGAATGGCCAGAGGTACTCAAACCTGAACTCAAGCACAAAGTCTGCCAGCAGCACCAGTGCCCACACCACCAGGAACTTCAAATACAGGAAGGTACTGATCAGAAAAACACAGAACATAAACAGAAAATTTGTGTAAATAAGACTTGAGGTGGAAGAGACATGCATGTGTTTATCGTTATGTACATACTTGCCGATGTTGACAATAACAAATAAAAAGGTTACTTCTCCGGAGGCAACATATTCTGTTCGATCATTATTAAAATATCATAAATCAATGCCGGCATGCACATTTAACATAAGCCTGTGTGCGTGGAGGGGTAAGGGGGGCCATTATCAAGTATGGGTATGAGAAGTATTTGTACAGGCTACTGCTGCTGTTTGAGAGATTAGATGCGTAGCAGCACTTAGTCTAAGCAGCTTAAACTATAAAACAAAATTGGCACATGTACACCAAGAGTGAAAGACACTATATGCATCATAGATGCATAAAGTCATCTTAAAACACACACACTCAAATAACAACTATCAGCATTATGTGAGTATGTGAGACTCCTTTGCACACATTGGGTCTTTCATAAAATGCTAGGAAAAATGTGTGGAGTAATATCATAGTACTTTCACTTTAGTTCACGTTCAATAGCATTCAAGTCTGTCTTGGACAAAAGCAACTATAATTAGCCTGTTGACTGGTATGTAGGAAGTCAAAGACAGGTGGGACCTGTCAGGTGTGGCTGGATATGACAGCTGGCTAGTGACATAATAACTATGAGTTGCCAAGGCAGTCGGCTAACAGTGGCCATCAACTACCAAAACAAGACTCTGATCATGAGCCACGTTTAAGGTTGTCTTAATAATGGCAAAGACATTTGTTAAATTGCTATTGGATGAAAGAGGCGCTTGTTATGAATTTGGCAATGAGGTGTCAAAACTGCAGTCTTGGTAGCGGTCAGTACTCTTGGCTAACAACACTCATAGCAAACAAATAACATTTGAAGTTAGCTCGCATTGTCCACTGTTTAAAATACCAATGGCTGTGCATACAGAATTCCGATATATAGAAAGTAGTCAGGTGTGATACAGAGGCTCTGCGGTGTGATTTAAAACGGGCTGTTTCAAGGCCTACACTACAGCTAACGCTACCTGCTATTTACAACCAGCAATACAGCTAACAGAAGCTATCGCTATCGCTACACATCAGGGGCTAGCGAGTTGACAGTTACACCGCAGTGGCATCTGTGTTGCACAATTAAATTTGCGTGGCTCCCAAGGAGCGAACATTCAATGGGGACACCGTTACGGTGCCGCGGGGCTTCATATACCTGCCGTATATACCCTCGGTGATTCGGTTCCGTTTTAACGGCCGTCGGAGTTTGCTGCAGTCCGCATTGCGCCGCTTCATCCTCCTCCCCTTCGCTTTGGCCTTTGAATACCCACTGTAATCTTATCCAGTTTTCTTGTGTGCACGGACAGCGATAATAAATGAAATGTTTGTGGTAAATGTCGTTGTTATTATTTTTCCACTGGAAACAAAGAAATAAATAAAGCACTCTCTTCAAGAACCTCCTCTTTTCTCCAGGCGCAGGCTCAATGAGCGGCGCGCAAGCCGCGGTGTAATTTACGCGTCAAGTTGCGAGACGGGTGGTAGATCCAATCAATTCACCGAGGCCTCTCACTTTGATGGATGTAAAGATGAACCATTTATGTTACTCTATAGTTTGTCGCTTGGTTCTCATCCACTGTAGCCATAGGCAGAGGCAAAGGGGCGTGGACAACAAGGCCCATTCTTGAACGTCGCACAATTCACCCAATTGAATTCGCAGAAGACAATTCATGCATGGCTGGTTGTCGAATCAGCACTCGTCAAGGGCGGGCTATTGTGCGTGTGGTTTCTGTACAAGGACTGTTTCGTCCGCGAATATCCAATCATATCTGGAAATGTATTTTGTGACCGATACAATAACATTTACAGTTGATGCATTGAAAAGTATCGACCTAAACATAATTTTACATTTTAATTATGTCTTGTCGTTATCAACGTCTTCTACGCGGCCAGATCTATGGTCTTTTTATTGCCGCGCGTGCGTGTGTGCATGCGCGGCCGTGTGGATTGTCTCTATTACACGTCTTTTTATTTATTACACCCTTTATTACCTTACATTGATGTCATGTGACAATATATTTTGTATCCTACATTCTGTAATGAAATAATAGTTGATTCATTAAATAAAAAACGTATACGAGTTCAATATGGCCTATAGCCTTCCACTGGCATATTGGTGTACCTACACGACAATATTTGCTGAAATAGTGAGGTTGAGTTCTGTTGTGTTTCGTTGGGCTCAATGACTATGGAACATTGTGTACGTTGCTGCCGCCTATTGTCTAAAACCCGTATTTTCTTTCATCATATGGTGCAGTTATGATTCACATCCTAACAACGTTTTAAGTTATTTGTGAACTTAGTTGCTGCGTTGCTGATACGATTACAGATCATTGCTGATTTTTCTTATGAGCAGCATATAAACTACGATAAGTAGGCGACGTCTTTTAATAATCAGCACCATCCTGCCCTGCGTCTAAATAATACTTTCTTGGAGTCATTTGTACCGGTATTTCATTTTAAAAAAAAAAGGAAAAAACGAAATACAATTATCAATTTGCGATCATAGCCTATACTCCGCCATGAAATCTTAGCAAAACCATCAGAACTGCTTCACTTTACTTATACAAACTGTCCACCTTATCAGCCGCATTAATCGCCCTACATCACCGCTAACGCGCCCCCCAATGTAGCAGTTGTGCGCACTACAGAGATCATGGCTCCGAAATACGCACCCAATTTGCATTCCCGTCTGGGGCCTTTGCTGTTATTTATGCAAGCTGGATTTATTGTAATATATTATCTTTGCGTTGAGTTCGAACCAAATGCTTTTACGCATGGACATACTTACAGCAACCTGTATTCAGGTGAGTAGTTTTACTCATGGAAAATTGTTTATTTGTTTCTTGTTTTTTTTCATTTAAAAAACAATGTGTGCATGATGTATGTTCACGTTCATCATGTTGCACAAACAATGTCATAATTCTTTACTAATGCAGGTATTTGTATTTCTGGGTTTTAAAATATCGTTGAAAGAGTCGTATTTTCACAGAAAATGAAAAAAAGGTCAAGTAAATTGGCCAGGATGGGGAGGGGCTGTTTTTTTTCTGTTTGGCAATGATAAGGTCATAGTTGTGTCGTTTGGCACCAGTGTTGTTGGTCACTGGTGCCAATTGATGACAAGACCTTCAACATAAAATATGTCCTTTACAGGTTTTATTTAATTAATATTTAATTAATATTAATATTGATATTTTATTTAATAACCTAATGGTTTTTATATGTACAAGCATGACTGGTTTGATTTTGTCTGCAAGATTCTAGTTCACAACTTTAAGGTTGCCTATTTTCAGAGTTCCAGGATGTGAATGTGATGGTGGTTGCTGGTTTTGGATTCCTTGGCACTTTTCTGGTGCGTTATGGTTTCAGTGGATCAGCGTTCAATTTGCTTGTAGCAGTGATTGCCACCCAATGGTCACTAATCCTCAATGGCTTTGAGTCCTGGCTCCAAAGTAAAAAGATACGAATAGGTTTGAAAAGGTATGTTTTCCGATTTATGTTCTCTATTATCTAGCATACCTTATTAAGACAAGGCACACTTTGTTTTGAAGATCACATGAAGAGCACAATGTGTTTTTTCCCGTAGTTTGGTTTTGGCTGAGATATGCACAGCCTCTGCACTCATTTCTATGGGTACAGTGATTGGGAAGACCAACTCTGTTCAACTCGTCCTCATTGCCATTGTGGAGGTGTCAGGGTTTATTTTAAATGGATGGCTTCTTCGGACGTTCTTTGAGGTGAGCATGTGCTTATCTTGACTCAGCTCTTGTTTGAAGTCTCCCAAGTTGTAAATGGGATGTTCTACCAACCAAGTGACCTCACCTCACAGACAGTACAGGCTTATGTTCGCCTATACCGTACACTTTATATGTACAGTATATGCAAGAATAACATATCCACCAGTGTTTCCTTCCCCTTGAAGCACATTATTTGTGCAATCCATTTGACTATATACCTTGTATGTAAAGTTTGCGTTTTGCATTCAGTTGAATATTTAGACTCTGTTACTGCATTTTCTACGTCTAGGTGAGTCCTTTGAATTGTGCCATGCAGCTCCATACCTTTGGGGCCTTCTTTGGGCTGATGCTCACCTGGGCCATGTATCGGACAAGAGCAAAAACCCTCTTTGAGAAAGAGAAAGGGGACCGCAAATCAGGACTGTTCTCCATGTTTGGTTTGTATTTTCAAACGAATATGAAATAAATAAATACATAAATAAATGCTTTCAATTTAAGGACTATGACAGGACAAACATGGTCAACATCTGTGGTCTGCAGGGACTTTGTTCCTGTGGATGTTCTGGCCCAGCTTCAACTCCATCCTGGAGGAGAGTGGTGGTCATGAGAGGAAGTTGAGGGTAATCCTGAGCACCTACCTAGCCATGGCTGTTAGTGCTGTGGCAGCCGCTGCAGTGTCTGTGTTTACCAGCCCCAGAGGAAAAATTAACCCGGTATGATCTACATCATTTTATAGAAAAAAAACATTGTCTTGGAAAACAATGTCCCCACCACAGTTTTGGTTTGGTGAAAGTTGCTACATCTATGACATGGACAAGAGGAGAAATGTCGGCTTGTTGCTGTTGTCCTTTCCTCCCTCAGAATCATATACAGAGGTGCTCCCTGGCTGGAGGTGTTGCTATTGGGGTTTCGATGTCAGTAGTTCATCTGCCATGGGTTGCCATGACGATTGGATTAGCCGCCGGTGTGACATCGACCCTTGCACTTCGTTACCTTAAGGTTTCTATTCTCAAGTTAAAAAAAACGCGTTATGTCATCTTTTGAATGTCACATCGGAGGACTGATGTTCCTTTTTTTGTATTCTAGGGTCATATGCGGCTTGCCTTTGAATGCCACGACACATGTGGCGTTTTGAGTGTGCATGGACTTCCAGGCCTTCTTGGATGGCTAGCTCATCTTCTCCTGCAAATCCATGATATGGATGATGTCACAATGTAAGGGAGCACACACTTTTCGGTGCTTTACGTAGTGACATAACATACAAGCCAAAGCAAGGTGACTGGTCTTGCTGTGATTTTCTTTTCTTTTTTCCAGGGTCACCCGGTTTGCCGTGTTTCACATTTCCACTCTGCTCATCACCTTGAGTCTCAGTATGTCCATGGGATTGATCACAGGTGATATATGAGATTATATTTAGTGCATTATGGATTATTGAATGAAGGAAAGAAAGCCGTGGGATTTTGGACAAGACCCATACTTGTTCAATACTACAAAAGACGATCAATTTCTGATGAATTCTATAGGCTTTAATTTGATCTAAATATCACCAGATGCAAGATCATGGCCTTAAACTACACTGCATTGTCCACCAAGAGCAGTCAGGTTTTGTGACCTGCATGCATACAAGTTGCCTAACCATACTTTCTTTTGTGTGAAAAGGACTTCTATTGAAGGGGAACTTTTGGAAACCACCACAAGATAAGAAATGTTTTGATGACCAGGCATTTTGGGAAGTAAGTCACTAAAATAGTTAACTCACATGACAGAACAATGACTGTCACGACTCTATTCATTTGACACATGTTGGTATTCAATGACGTTGCCGTGAGTATACGCGATGTACAGATTGTACATGTTTTACAGTTTCCAAATCTTGGGGAGAAAAAATGAATGGGCTGGAGAAGAGGACGACTTGTGTTCTTCATGTCACTGTAAATAATTTTCACCACTATGTTAATAGTTAGCAAGTTGTTTTAATGAAAGAGAATGATTGCAAGAATGCTGAGAATATCTCTCTTTAATTCTCCCATGAATGTCAAAATATGTAATTTATTTTGTAGACAAATTGATTTGCATGATCATTAGATATACATGTTAACTACACACCTAATATGTAAGCGCCTATGGCAGAATCAGAATATAATCACCATTAGGCCATAAATATGTCTTGACTACCAAGTCCCGGCATAGTGTTATTTTAAGAAAATACAAACATAGGACCTCCAATGTAACTACATTCAAATATATTTGTGCATGGTTTTGCGAAATACACCTTAAATTGTGTGTACCTCAAGCTGTCTTAGCTCCAGAGGACAGGTCAGTGTGACCATGATACAGACACATGAATGCAGAGTTGATGGCTGTGAGGCTCCCAAATTAAACAAGACAACAATGTAAAGCCATGTAAATAGATACACAATTGCAGAGACACATTCAAAGATGTGGAACATTTGATCTCTGCAGGTCGAAAAATGCCGAAAGGGTCTTAAAAAGTATTGCATCTCTCTTCATATACCAGGGTTTAAAATAAATATCGTTTTTTTTTTTAAGCTGAGCAAATGAATTATGTAAAGTAAATAAAGGCTAAAGGAGAGTGTCCCATACAGAATAGAATATAAATGAAGACACATGAAGCATTTGCTACTGCCACAGATCCTCAGTGCGTCCAAACTTGAACACCAAGCCCCTGAAATAAAACAATGAATGGAATATTAGACTAACAAGACACACATTTTCTTTAGTCGTTCACACAAAATACCCAACAAAATATGTAGAAATGTCTGAGGTTCGTAAAAATAATTAACTTACCCAAAGAAAATAAAAGCATTTTGGAAGAAAATAGCGATACCAGGGTAAACAGCAGCCTTTTCTGTGGGAAACAAGGGAACAAAACTTGGAAATTCAGCACAGAATTTTGAATAGTGTCATTGTGTACCTCACAATACGTGCTACACACTGTGTGTGTGAAAGTGTGTGTTACAATTTTCCATGATTGCTTAACAACGATCATCATGATGTTTTACTTAAATTAGACAGTTTTGGTGACATTGACTGAAGTGTTTAGACGAGCTAAATGCAATCAAGGACTTACGATGCACCACAAAGTCTCCGAAAAGGATCCACATGGAAGCAATTAGGGAGCCGAAGGCCAGCATGAAGCCAATAAAAAGCCAAATGCGAGCTCCTGCAAATCAGATAAAGAAGCGTGGGTTGTCATGTGATTCCCCAACTGTTACGGGAGTGTGTTTTGTAAGAGGAACACAAGATAACTGCCAAACGTTTAGATGCCAGTTAAACCTCTGTGGCTTCCTAAAACCCAATTAGGACAAAATTAGGGGAAGTTGTGGGTCATGGCCCAAGTCTGTTCCCTTGCCCTGTGCATAACCTCATCAGGACTCACACTACTTGAGAACAAATGGGCGCATAGGCATTTACTGTATTACATGTATTCCATTCTCCATACAAGACACCACAAGCTGATTTACTTTTTCACCTTCCAAGCTCATTTCCACAATCCTAGCATTCACCCCAGAAAAACATTTCATCAAAAACATTGCTTTGATGCCGTTGACGTTGAATTTCACCCAATGATATAATTTTGTTGCATAATGCATTCCTGGCAAAGTGAAAGGCCGTCATGCGACAGAAATCCTAATTTTATCCCTCACCAATGACATGTTTTATTTGGAAATATGACACATAATATTGCCTTCAACATACCTGTCTGTCCCATGCACCCTTCGCTGTAGCTGTCTCCTCTAACCTGGCCATTTGACACAGCATTTATCCTAGATGAGACAACAATCCAAAATGTCACCAACCACAACATATTAACACATTACTTAACACCACAGCAAAAACATTAAGAAATCAGAACTAACCTACAGATATTGATACAAAAGTTGTGATGGTAAATAGAATAGATGACATAAGTCAGGATCAATTTAAATAAATTACATGAGAAAAGCTACTGTAGCAATGACTCCACATGTGTGATAGGCATGGTGAAATTCAGCTTCAGATGGAAACTTCACAGCTGCATCGATGATGATCCACCAACCCGTAAAGAACTGAAATGAGAAAACAAAAACTTTTGTGTAAAACTTTTGGAGATAAAATGTTTTTTTTTTAAAGCCTGGAACTCGCATAGGCCATAGAATCGAATGATGATGTAAACATCACACTGGTTGTATCTTTGCCTGATGAATGCGAGGCATTTAACTGTTCACATCACAAGTATTTCGGAATCTGTTGTTGTTACCCTTAATATGATAATCATTATAATGAAGTCTACAATGTAACTCACCAGGACACCAGCTGCAATAGATGCAATTGTGTTTCTTCGCTCGGCCCAGTCTACATTGCACTCGCAGTCTCCACACCGGATCCCATCTAGAAATCCTGACATGGCTCTGATGAAACAAAATCTATTAGGTTTGAACTTGGGAAGAGTAACATGTGTGTCCGGTGTTGATGCATTCGTCACATTGTATCG
>OMKI01035948.1:8318-22916 GCA_900302315.1 Phycis blennoides
GTTTATATAAAAGTTGTAGTTCATGGTATGTGAGCATAATGGCTGGATCAAAGAAAATAATTTAGTGCTGTCGCCAATTTCAGCCCTTTTGGGCAAGTAGCTTTGGATTT
This sequence comes from Phycis blennoides, assembly GCA_900302315.1. Lineage (NCBI taxonomy): Eukaryota > Metazoa > Chordata > Actinopteri > Gadiformes > Phycidae > Phycis > Phycis blennoides. The sequence goes on from OMKI01035948.1 coordinate 8,429, forward strand.
TTTGCATATTTTATTATTAGTATTATGTAGTACATTATTACTATATATGCAGTGCATTATTACTATGCATGCAGTGCATTATTAGTATATATGCAGTGCAGAGGATATGCAGTGCAGAGGACGTGCAGTTTGACAAACTACTTAACACACTTTATCACAGTCATAAGCAGAAGTAAAAGTTGTGGATCTTTCTGCTCCTTCTGAGCCCCACGTGTGCACGATGAGCCCTGACAGAGTTCTGCGTCGCGGTGCCCTTCATTCCCTGTGGACGGCGTGCTGGAGCTCAACCTGCTGTTGCCGTTGCCGCGCTCCAAGCACCAAGCATGGAGATGCCCATTTTTGCCTCGCATAGTTCCAACTTTGACGCTGCCCTCTCAGGAAACCAATCAATCACATGCTAGTCTGATGGTTGTTGAGTGGCTGTTGAACACGGCTCTCCCCCGGACGCTTTTCAGGAGCTGTCCCCCACCTCCGACACAAACCTGGTCAGGTCCCTGATGAACCTGATGGACTGCATGATGGATGAGTTCCAGGACGAGGCCAGGATCAAAAGCATGGACGACAGAGATATTTGCTCGTGGTTGGAGGTAAGAGGGAGGATGTCTGCCGCTTTGCAAGAAAACTCCTCCATCTTTTTGGTTCCCAACACCATATTCAAATTCAAACCTAAATGTTCTGTTTCATTTCATGATAGTGTACGTCACATGAATGTCGTAGTTTCGAGACACAGGACAGATGGATGGATGTTGTTCTTGCATCTGTTTAACCACCTGCACAACCACTTCCCAACTCTCTTCACGCCATAATTAGAATGTTAACTGTCAAACTCTGAACTCCACGACACCCACAGCACCTCTCCCCTCAGCACATCACCCCTGAGACACACACATGCAACAAGTTCAGCGCTGACCTTTGAAACAAAGCAAAAACAATGCATTCTGACTCCCCCCCCCCGGGGGGGTTGGCAGACCCCATCCGCTCTGCAGAAACAAAGCCACAAATAGCACCGTGTAGTTTTGGCTGATGAGCACTTTGTTGCACTCTGCGGGAGTTCCCATTGATTTCCTCCTTGCACTTCTGCATCATATCTGTGCAGAGGGGCAGCTATTATCCCTGTGGCACACATCACTGATGAATGCCTCGCTCCCCACCCTCCCCTGGTTTCCCCAGCTAGTCATTATCAGTGTCTCCAATTAATCAGCCTTGGCACAGCAGGGGTGACGGTGAGACTGCCAAGCCTCATTTCCACCCTTAATTCCACTCATTCGCATTTCACGTTGCACTCTGATGTACACTCATCATGCATGCCCGTTTGTGTACGCTTAACAGTAGCCGTCCCACCAATGGCTCGGAAAGCCCCTGTCTCATTTGATTACGTGCGTTGTATAGATGCGTCAAGATTAAATTGTCGCTGGGAGGTTACTGTCAATAAAGTCCTCTGTGGGCCGTTAAAGAATCAGATGGGGTCACGGCGCTACACAATGAGCGCTTGGCCAGGAACACGGCGTGGTAATGGGGTACAGGTAGAGCCAGTGTGACATAATGGGGCATGAAGTTTGTGTTGATTTTCCCTGTTTAACACTCCATAATGCATTACCCACAGGGCAGACAAGCAAAGCAGCATAACCCAGTTTTCACGGCAGATTATCGGCACACTCGCCGCGGGCATCCTTCCCCGGTTTTAGAGACGACAGGGCTTGTCCCCCCCCCCCCAAAAAAAAAAAAAACAGAAAAAAAACCAGACCTCCTCATCCTCCCACTAGGGCATCTTCATCTTCTGCCTGGTGTGGTCGGTAGGCGGCAGCTGTGACGATGTCGGCCGGGTCCGGTTGGACGGCGTGATGCGGGAGGTGCTGGGCGGCCCCCTGAGCGAGGACACCCGCGTGCTCCACGGCCTCCTGGTGTCGGTGGAGCCTCCGGCCAAGCAGCTGACCGTCCCGCTGCCTCCCGACGGCACGCTCTACCAGTACCGCTTCGTCAAAGAGGTGGGCGACGCTGCTCCCAGCTTTTGTTGGCGTTTAACAGGGTGCACGGCGGGCCACGGCCAAGTCATTTTTTTGTGGACATGTTGGAGGCTACGGAAGACTTTATTTTTAAAAGTGTCAGATTGGGTCGGAATTTAGAACCGATTTTCTACTTATTTATGTTTATTTCTTTGTCCCATACAGGATGTATTTGCATTGTATGTTTACATTTCGCCCATTTTCGGATGCTTTTATCCGAAGCCACTTGCAAGCGAGGCTGAGAACAATCAGGGCAACTAATCAAAGCAAAACTACAGAAATGTGCTGCGCGGGCAGGTTTCTCCAATATAACCAGACACAGTGCAGAGTAGTGATGTTATTTATATCCCTGCATGTTCATAAGAATTAGAAGAACTGTTTTGACCTAAATTGATTTTGAACGTGACAGAAGGCTAGATTCAGGACCGCAATCATTTTTTTTGGAGCAACCTAGATCAAATCAGAACGCTAGAGGGTCTCAGGGTCTCACCTGATCCAACCTCTCTGCCACTCCAAGGGCCCCGGCAGGTGGGAACTGTGGACGGATGAGCTGAAGGCGACGCCCGCCATCTGCAAGGACATACAGTTCAACGAGATCATCGTGCCCACAGAAAACACCGTGCGCTACACGGCACTGATGGAGATGCTCGTCACGCACCAGAAGCCCACCATCTTCGTCGGGCCCACCGGCACCGGCAAGAGTGTCTACATCATAGTGAGTCGCCTGTCATTGCCGATGCGCGCCATAACTGGTTTTCACTTTCACCTTCACTTTCACTTTCACTTTCTTCCTCGCCTAGTTTCCTGCACTTGTTTTAATGGAGCGTCAATGACAAGGCAATCTGAATCTTGAACTCATGTGATGCTTTAACACGGCTAATTTGACACTACAATGACCAAGTAGATCTACCTGTCTGGTCATTGTAGTGTCAAATGAATCACTCATTATTGTAGTATCAAATTGGTTCAAGGTTTCGATTTAGTAATTCATTGCTAAATAATCCACTATCTCAAATTCTATTTACATGGCAAGGGATGGGTCAAGTACATGGAGATTGCCATTGATTTTGACTAAGGGGAAATCATTCAAGTTGTAAACGGAGCTTCATCAATAGTTTTTTTTTTCAGGATTTTGAAGGGTACGTTCGATTCCATTTTCAAACACTAAATGCTACCACTTGTAGTATGCAGAATCTGTGGCTTGCCGTCCAATTAGCATTCACACCACACACATGCACAGAAGCAGTGCAGACGTAGCCTACAGCGGCGCAGCACAAAAAACACTCCCCCAGTGCTCTGAAAACACAAATCATCTCCAGACACCAGGTGTGGAATGACCACCTCCGAGGCGCTGGGGGCTCTCCCTAGGAGGGCATTAGGTATTTATATCCCAGACCCTAGTCCCACAGTCTGCTCTTTAACTACACCACATCACCTGTTTCTGTGTCCTCACTTGTCAACGTGTGTGTGTGTGTGTCTGTGTGTGTGTATGTTTTGTGGTTTAGCACACTCTCTTACACTCACACTCAGAGCAAAATTCTCCCTCCAGTCAGGTGTGCTCTCCACCTTCCCAATCCCCCTTCCCTGGGCCCAGCTGCCTGCCAGCCTCGCAGGGTAGACACAGGTCCAGCGCCGTCGTCTGATAGGCCAAGGCGGGATCTCAGCCCGAGCAGCGCTGATAAATGAGCACAGGCCCCGCCATTGTTGCCCCGCTTCCCCCTAAATAGAGTGACCGTATTGCCAAAGAGAAATGCGCTACAGCTCCTGGCCCGGCCGGGTCTGGACTGGAGAGAGGCGGTCACCAGCTGCGCTTCCTTCCGTTTCCAGCCAAATGGGAGGTGGCTGTGATGATGGTGAGCTGTGTCAGGGGGGAAGGAAACAACCCCCGCCCCTGCACCTTCAAATCAATCACATTAAGGGCCCCGCCGTCAATTACTCACCTGATTACTCACAGGGAGAAGTATCCGTGTTGATGCATGATTACACCGACACACACGTGCTGTAGATAGCCAAACCCGGAGGTATGATGGGGTGGGCGGGGAAGGAGGAGGCATGAATTTATGTCTACGTATCATTAAAATCTATATTGTTTCAAATGGACACCGACACATGCCCACAGACATTTCATTGTCTTAGTTAATATGCCATACCCAGACCAACACTGAGAATAAATTACTTCAGAAACCCATTAATACAAGCTTGTGCGCTCACACACATCAAAAGTAGTTCCTGTATGCACCTGAAGACACTGTCTTCACCTGTCTGATCTGACAAAGGGATTTTTTTTCAACCATTTCCTGCAGCAATTCCGTCTCACACCGATGAAAACAAAAGTTATTTCAGAGAACAAAGGGAGGAAATAAAACACTTAAAGTCAAAGCTTATCACAATCATTTGGCAGGACTTGCGCCGTGAATAACGAATTGATCTGTACACTGTGTTCTTGTGATTACACCTCCGTACGCGAGGTTGTCTTTGGCATGGTAATTCAGGACACACTGTTGTTATTTATAGGCAGTCAGTCTCTACTGACTGCCATAAAACCTCTCTGTTAACTCCAACACAAAAGGCGATACATACTGTGATTTTTACCATACCTTAAGTATGCCATTAATAAAACAAAGGACATGACGGGGCCTGTAGAACCCAATAATGTAATAACTTTTTCCGATATTGTAATAAAATGTCATAACTTTAAACTTGTTAAATTGAGGAGATAAGCCAAGTGCTCTCATTGTTTAATGGTTTCATAATACAACATAACAGGTTTCACAACACCATTGGTGTTCTGCATTTGTCATTGTTGAGACAAATGTCGAGATACCCAGTTCAGGAGAGGTAACTACATTTTTGGACATTATAGTAATAGTTGCTTTAAACTGCTAATATTGTTAAGGAATATAATTATCCCCAGTACAAGTGATAGTGTCTCAACGCTCGTGTGCATCCAGCCATGCGAGGGCTAACATGTGCAAGGGTGCCTGTGCCACTACCGGTGCTTTGCTGGTGCAGACATTTTGTACTTGAATGAATCACACTTCCACTGTCCACAATCTCAGCATTGACCGACGCACATTGATTCCACAGGATGAAAATGCTATGTTGTCATTGATAACATTTGTGGGGAGAGCATGCACACGCTGAATGCCCTTTGTCTTTTTTTCCCAGCGTATATTGGCAGCCAATGTTTGAGTGAAGTCAGGAGATGATGCTGGATTGATCACTCAGACCGATATTTTCCATTAAGTTTCAGTAAAATGAAAAAAGGGGACATGGGAATACCAGGCTAGACCTCCATGTAACCTCTTCCCTAAGCAATGCCTTCAACGATAGCTAACTCTGGACGACGACCAGTTATGTATTGTCAGTAGTTCTACATACAATACACGATTAACTATGCTAATAATAAACCTGAAAATATCAAAAACACTTAATGATGTAATAAATTATTACGTCATCGGTCAGGAAATTGCATTACATTATTGGGAACATTATTTCATTATCTGGGCTAATACATTTTTGACCAAGTTAAGTGTAACTTTTACATTTACATTTCCGGGAGTTATTACATGTCGTTCATTTATTATATGATTGTATTCAACAGGCGCTGATGGCTATTGTAAATAATGTGGTTATTTTAAATGTTCTCATTCTGAATAAGGTATCTTGTATGTCTGAGGAAAGTTTCAGTTTGGTGTTATCCATTTGCATTCACTATTTTTTTTTACTTCCTAAAGGCTCTGTAGGGGTTCTTGCAAATCCACTACTTTTGAAAGGTAGCTAAGCATAAATCAGTGGAAACATACTTATTATGTTTCCACTGATTTATGCTTAGCTACCTTTCAACTACCACTAGCTAACTTAATGGACTCCAGATCAACCACAGCCATTATTTACAATCTGGAGAGATGAATAGACGAAGACAGCATGCCGTCTGCTAGACCTTAGAAGACTGCATGCTTGGGGGGGATGCCATTGTATTTATTTTTTTATAAATCAGAGGCTACTAAAAGTGCTCTCTGATGGCTTGATTACTTTTGGAAGCATCTTTATTGTGAACATGAATGAACAATTTGTTCAGCAAGCAACAAAACGCTTTATTACCCTCAAAGGGCTCGTTGGCTTCACCCTCAAGCAGAGACCAATCTTACAGTACAGCCTGGCATGACGTGACTCAACCAAATGAAGAACCACGCAGTTAGAAGAAATTACTCTCCACACTCTATATAACCACATTCATTCACATTAGCATGCCCAAAGCCTGTTATTTATTTTGTTAGTTCATTAGTTCAGGCCTGATTTGATTGTGGAAGCAACCCTTCATCCTCTCTAGAATATCAGTCAAGTTCTCTTTTCATCATTTTGTTCATCATCATTTTAAATCAATCATTTTACATATGTTGTATAAATGCTTCCGTTTTGTTAGCGAAAAGCTTATGTGCTGTATAAAATAGCTTACACTGTACTTTTGAGACTGTGGTCATACAATGATACTTCACTGTTTGATAATGAACACTACACTCATTTTCCCAACACCCTCTCTCCAGGACTTCCTGTTGAACAAACTTGAGAAGGATGTGTACAGTCCACTACTCATCAACTTCTCAGCTCAGACCACGGCCGCACAGACCCAGAACATTATCATGTCCAAGCTGGACAAGAGGCGCAAGGGGGTTTTTGGCCCTCCATTGGGAAAGAAAATGGTACGTGTATGTTGGATGATAAATTATACGTGTTAATGATGAAGAACTTTCTTTATCATTGTACTTCCCATTCTTCCCTTTTTACTACTGTTTTGCCATTTAGCAGACACCTTTATCCACGGTGTCTTGAGCTGGTAGGGGGTTAGGCATCTTGCTTAAGCCTAAAAGGTGACTGACTGCGAACAGTGGATCACTTTCTGCCTATCCTGCCTACTATATGGGTACTTTTCATGTCAGGAATTGCGTTGTATTTTATTACGTTTTGGACTGTTGGTTCCGCTCAGCATGTACATTCCAGTGTTACACATTCTGCATTCACCTACCAGAGTGGAGTGTGAACCATTCCGCTATGCCGTCACCTGTGTCTCCAGGTGGTGTTTGTGGATGACGTCAATATGCCCGCAAGGGAGACGTATGGCGCTCAGCCCCCCGTGGAGCTGCTGCGCCAGTGGCTGGACCACTGGAACTGGTACGAAACCAAGGACTGCTCCACGATCAACCTGGTGGACATCCAGATCATGTGTGCCATGGGACCACCTGGTATGTAGTGTCGGACAGCTGTGTCAAAAAGGTCTAAAACACGCGTTCTGCAAAACCACTGTTAGATTCACATTACCGTGTGAAAAAGGTGAGATGATTACCGTTCCTCTACGTATGTTGTTCTTCAATACGCTATTCCCCTTCTCAGTCTTCAACAGACAAATGATCAAATGAAAAGAAAACAGAAACAGACAAGCCATGTAAGCATTTGTGTGCATATGCTAACCTACATATGGGTAGTTCCTGGTTGTTCCTTGTTCCCGGTTTAGGTTGCTCAAACTGGGAAAGGGTACAGTATGTAGATCGTGGGATTTATTTTCTGCCCTTGTCATAGTGGGTTTAATGTATTGTGTCATGTGTTGTCTATAATGTAATGTGTGGAAAGCAAAGAAAAGAAACTGACACGGCGATGACAACCAGATCAGATAGTATTTGATTAATCCTTTCATTGTTTTCCTCTTCCGTAGGCGGAGGCAGGAACCCAGTCACAGCTCGCTTCCTGCGCCATTTCAACAACGTCACCATCAATGACTTTGACGAGACAACGATGTACACTATCTTCTCCAGAATCCTGGACTGGCATCTCGGCATTCGGTAACCACAGCGTGTTAGTTTATCAAAGGAGCGTGAACATCTGAAGCAATCATCTGATAAATAACCGTGACTGGCTTGTGAATGCATGGTTCCCTTATGTTTTCGACCACAATAATCTAGACAATGCAAAAAAAGTGTCAACATTTATTTTTAATGCGAGAATTTCGATTTTATTTGGGTGTATAGTTGGCACAATTAAAATACAATTAGGGCCATGTGGAGCTACTAATGAGCATCCTATTGCCGTGATACATTGGCTGCAGTTATAACCCGCTCATCCCACAGTGGTCTTTAGATAACTTTGAAGCTCCGTGTCTCTTACAAAACTCTCTCCAGAAAATTAATCAGCTAATGATAATGTTAAAGGACATTAGCTTGCCTGTCGGGCTCTCAGCTTCTTTAATGTAGCCTAGAATATGCCATAGTTTTGTTTATGTATATATTAATATATGAAAGCATTTACTTCCCACAGGATCTAGCCGTGCTTCAAATGTATGCACTTCATTTATTCTAAGACGCTTTGGATGAAAGCCAAACGCATATTGCTTTGTATAGGGCCTTTGTTTATACAAACACAAAATGAGATCATAAATATATCACAAACAAATTAGAAATAATTATTTTCTTTCCAGGTTTGAGTTCCCGAAGCCATTCGCAGAGCTCACGCCTCAGATCGTTAAGGCCACTATGTCGGTGTACCAAGAGGCCACCAAGAACCTCTTGCCCACTCCCGCAAAGTCCCACTATCTGTTCAACCTGCGGGACTTTTCCCGGGTCATCCAGGGAATCTGCCTGTCCCGACCGGAAACCGCCCTGGAGCCCTCCTTCATCAAACGGCTGTGGGTGCATGAGGTAATTTTCAAGGTGGTACACATGTGCCCAGGGGACGAATCTGATTGGCTGGTGAGGTTGGAAAGGGGTCATTTATTGGAAAGTACATACGACAAAAAAACCTTCAATAAAAATGTTCACCATTTTATGAAAGTATTTTTACAGATTCACAGAGTCTTAATGTGACACTTTTCAATGAGCCTAGAACACCCTAGAAGCAGGAGTGTGTATGTGTGTGTGTGTGTGTGTGTGTGTGTGTATGTGTGTGTGTGTGTGTGTGAGTTACAATACATATTATTAACCCTCTTTTATCTTCTCCTTTCACGGTGACCCCGACCCTCAGGTGCAGCGGGTGTACTACGACCGTCTGGTCTATGACTCGGACCGGGCGTGGCTGGTGAGCTACCTGGACACGGTCACCCGGGACCACCTGCGGGAGGACTTCCACCAGCTCTTCTGCCACCTGGACCTGGACGGGGACGGGAGGGTGACGGAGGACGACCTGCGGAGCCTGATGTTCTGCCACTTCCACGACCCCAAGGGCGAGGACCGCAGCTACCGCGAGGTGCACAGCCTGGACGCGCTGCGCCCCGTGGTGGAGTCCCACCTGGACGAGTACAACACCGTCAGCAAGGCGCCCATGAACCTGGTGCTGTTCCGCTTCGCCGTGGAGCACGTGTGCCGCGTGTCGCGCGTCCTCCGGCAGCCCCGCGGCCACGCCCTCCTGGTGGGCGTGGGCGGCAGCGGGCGCCAGTCCCTCACCCGGCTGGCCGCCCACATGGCCGAGTCGGAGCTGTTCCAGGTGGAGATCTCCAAGAGCTACGGCACGGCGGAGTGGCGCGACGACCTGAAGATGATCATGAGGAAGTCCACGCAGGGCGACGCCCACGGCGTCTTCCTCTTCACGGACACGCAGATCAAGATGGAGTCTTTCCTGGAGGACGTGAGCAACCTGCTCAACACCGGAGAGGTGGGTGAGAGAGAGAGAGAGAGAGAGAGAGAGAGAGAAAGAAAGAGAGGGAGAGGGAGGGAGAGAGAGAGATGCGTTTACTTGCGACGTGTTACCACGTTCGATGCCACCGTGCTCCAGCCGGTCCACTCTTTACTGTCGATGTCTTCTTTGTGTTTGTTTACATTGGGGTGCACGATCTGCCTGTGCTCTTGTTGTTTGTTGATATGGGTACTCAACCTGTCCGTGTCCGCTGCTTGTTTGTTAGCGTCGAGGTACACAGCGTTTCTGTGCTCTGTTCTGTCGACGTCAAAAGGTGCCCAACCTGTTTGCGGTGGACGAGAAGCAGGAGATCTGCGAGCGCATGCGCCTGCTGGACAGACAGCGGGAACGTGACAAGCAGACAGACGGCACTCCCCTGGCCCTGTTCAACATGTTCCTGGAGCGCTGCCGCTCCCAGCTGCACGTGGTGCTGGCCATGAGCCCCATCGGGGACACGTTCAGGAGCCGTCTGAGGCGCTTCCCGGCCCTCATCAACTGCTGCACCATAGACTGGTTCCAGGTGCGCTCGTGTCTAGTGTAGCATTTTAGTTGTCTATCTCAGGTTTCCCTGACAAAGCTCTCGGGTGCCAGAGGTGCTGCCTCACGTATTGTACTAAAAGGTCCTCACAGAGAAAGAAACGTCCGCAGTAATGTCAGATGAGCGGACAGTGTCTGGCGATGTGTTTCACTCTGTACATGCCTGACTTTTATTACTATTACTTCCAGAGGCCATCTGAGGACTTCCTCAATTAATACCTTTTTGAGATCATGGCGCAAAACCGTTCAAATGAAGTCTTTGTCTTGTATGCAAATACTTTATTTGTATACGGTGTGCACAAATACACCGTACAGCTATACTTGCCGGCCGTTGTAACCATGCTATACTCAGATATATAAAGCCGTGTTGACTGCCTTGTCTCCTCAGAGCTGGCCCGAGGACGCCCTGCAGGCGGTGGCCTCTCGCTTCCTGGAGGACATGGAGATGACGGACGATTCGCGGGCAGGCTGCATCAGCATGTGCAAGAGCTTCCACACCTCCACCATCGAGCTGTCGGCACGCTTCCAGACGGAGCTGCAGCGGCACAACTACGTCACGCCCACCTCCTACCTGGAGCTCATCTCCACCTTCAAGGCCCTGCTCTTGAAGAAGAGAACGTGAGACGTGGGCGTTTGTATTTTTTCGGGCCGTCTGCTCACGCCGGGCTCCCGTGGGCCGGCTGCGGAGAGACGACACGCCGGGGTCGTCGAGCTACCTGGCTCGGCATGTGTTGCCTTCTAACACCACGCAGGGAGACAGCGACGCCAACAAAGCTCGCCACTTTGCATAACAAGCCTACCTCCATGGGCAGTGACCCCAGTAACGCGATGCGATGTGCATTATCTCATACCTGCTTACTATCACTTTAGTGCGGCTTCAGGCCGTGGCAGTTTACAACCGAATCATCAGTTTCGTTGGTAACCTTGGTAACCGTCACGTTAACCCATTTTTAATCTTGAGTTGCATGCTGAAAATGTAATGAATGAGGTACCTGTACCTCCACAGTGTCATCTCGCACTAATCCTACACATCAATCTTAATATGACGTTGATCAAATGTTTATTGCTTCATCAACACATTATAGTTGCCACATTATTGTTATGCTACTGCTATGAAGAGTGACAGTTCAATCAGAAAGAAATCAGATTATTTAATTCTGAACAATATTTTTTTTTCTGATGATTTGACGCTGTGAAGAAAGGAACTTGAAGAAAAGAAATTAAATATATACAATATAAATATATACAATATAAAAATCTTGCGTGCGTCTGTGAGGGGAGGGAGCGGGTGGATGACATTTTGTAGCATTGCCCAAACCACAAAGCAGGGTCTCACCAGTGTCACCTTCACCCCCCGCGCAGGGAGGTGATGAGCCTGAAGCGGCGCTACCAGGTGGGCCTGGAGAAGCTGCAGTCGGCGGCGGCGCAGGTGGCCAGCATGCAGGTGGAGCTGGAGGCCCTGCAGCCGCAGCTGCGCGTGGCCAGCGCGGAGGTGGACGAGCTGATGGTGGTGATGGAGCGCGAGTCGGCCGAGGTGGCGGAGACGGAGAAGGTGGTGAAGGTGGACGAGGCGGTGGCCAACCAGCAGGCCACGGCGGCCAAGGCCATCAAGGACGAGTGCGACGCCGACCTGGCCATCGCTATGCCCATCCTGGAGTCGGCGCTGGCCGCCCTGAACACGCTCACCAACCAGGTGCGGGGCGCGCCGCCCCCCCCCTCGCGTTCACGGCCGACGCGCGTGTCGATCTGCAGGGACATAGCGTCGTGTGTTCAACCGTTTACGTGGAGAGCATTTGTCCCATTCCTCCAAATTCAACTTTAAATAGATTTAGTTTGTTTTGGTATTGGAAACAACAACAAAGGCCTACTCATAATTGCTGGATGAGACGGCAAATCCCTTCTGCATTAACTAGTTACTTTTCTGGCTTCTGTGATTAAAAAAGCAACAACACTTTCTTCTGTTAGTTTTTTTTTTTTTGTTTTGTTAGTTTTTACGCGTCAAAAGTTACCACCACAAAACACTGATCAGCCTGCTGTCTGCGTTTCACCCGCAGGACATTACGGTGGTCAAGTCAATGAAGAGCCCGCCCCCCGCGGTCAAGCTGGTGATGGAAGCCATCTGCATCCTGAAGGGCATCAAGCCAGACCGGGTGCCCGATCCCTCGGGCTCCGGCAAGAAGGTGGAGGACTTCTGGGGCCCGGCCAAGAAGCTGCTGGGGGACATGAAGTTCCTCCAGAGCCTCCACGAGTACGACAAGGACAGCATCCCGCCCGCCTTCATAGCCATCATCCGCAACAAGTACATGAACAACCCCGACTTTGTGCCGGAGAAGATCCGCACTGCGTCCACCGCTGCAGAGGGGCTCTGCAAGTGGGTGCTGGCCATGGAGTCCTATGACAAGTAAGCCAGCGCCAGGTGCCCCCACAAGGAGGGAAGATCCTCTCTTCTCTCTTCAAAGGAGAGAGGCTTGTACTGAATTCAGATGCATGTGATTAAGGTGCAGGTAGCGGTGGGATCGAACCCGATCGCCCATATCGCTAGCCTATCATGCCCTGCCAAACGTTGTGTAGACATTCAAAGGCATTGTATTGAAAATGAATGGTAATGGTGTTGGATGTTCCGTGTGTCTCGCAGGGTAGCAAAGGTGGTTGCCCCTAAGAAAGAGAAGCTAGCCCAGGCTGAGGGGGAGCTGTCAGTGGCTATGGAGAGCCTGGGCAAGAAGCAGGCCGCCCTCAAGGAGGTCCAGGATAAGCTAGCCAAACTCCAGCACACCCTGGAAGCCAACAAAAACAAGAAGGCTGATTTAGAGAACCAGGTTTGTGCGTGTGTGTGGGTGTGGGTGTGGGTGTTGAAGCTGGGTTGGATTGCAAATATATTTAATGTATTGACATTTTTCTTTTGATCCTGCAATACTGCAAAACATATTTTTGCATTATGAGGCAAATTGATAACAAGCTTGCTAGCTCAGTTAATGTTTTTAAAAGCTATTTCATGTTGAATGGAATAAACCAAATCTGAATTTCCATGAAAGTGAAACATTGGTATATGGATAACTTTGAAGAGATTTCTTATTTATTATCCCAGACGATATGCCTCTTGCAACAGAACAGGACTTCCTTGTTTTTTAGAATGCTTTTATAGTGTCTACTATTTCACTTTGAGGATCATAAAGAGAGTGTTAAAGATACACGCTGTGATAGATGTGTCTTAATGCCGAGATGCGCTTTGCAGTTTAGAAAAAAATAGATGTGCTGCTCTCAGGAGAATTGAAAGTATCTTTCATCATTGTCACTGAGACAAACTCGCTATTTGCAGTGTGCATATAATGGCCTCAATATCCTTCTCTGTTTCACTGCACGAGTAAGACCAGCTACTACTCCATAGATACAACTCTGTAAGCATTTAAGTGTAGCATTTAAACCCCCTGTTTCAGCTTAAATTCTAACATTATGACATTAACAGAAAATAGTTTAGGGTTGAAAGTTGTAGGAAGGAGGAGGGGAGGTGCATTCCTCACGGTTATGACCCACAGTGACTTTGTGATACTTTTGTAAGCGAGGACAGGTCATTGAGTGTGAGGGTTATCATTACAGATGTTGTATATCTAATAGGCCACAGACCGTGGCGTTGTAGTATTATAGAGTTCTCCCCAAACAAGTGCCACAAGGTTATATTTCATGATACGGCTGTCGTGACACATTTCTCGTATCATTTCTGAAACGGTTAAATTGTTTAAAACATGTGTTTTATTTGAATAAAGCTTTGAAAAGCCACACTACAACACCAACACTAAGTGCTCTGTGGTAGGCAGCCAGTGGCTTTGGGATCCACTCCTGGTCCGAGGTCAGGGCTTGGTCAGGGCAGAGCGTCAGTGTAAAGCAGGTCGCATGTGTCGCGCAGTGTCGTGTGTGAGGACAGGACAACGCGCTGTTTTGGTTCTGCGTTTAATACACTCACTTCACTTTAAACATAACGTGACCACAGGGATGTTCAGATTCCAAAACGAAACAGTCAAATCTATTCATTTTCTCTCTCTCTCTCTCTCTCTCTCTCACTCAGCGTATCCTCTCCCCCTTCCCTTTTTTCTTTTGTGTATTATTCCCCTCTTCCTCCTCCACGTACGCTAGCCGTCAAGTTGCCTCAATCCCTCCTCTTCTGCTCTCCTCGTCTGAGGTTCAGGGAAGCTTTGAAAACGTTCCCCTACCAGGCAGGTTTTAGCACCAGAGAGGCTTTCTTGCGGGGGATGAAACTGCTGACAGAGGAACTTCTCTCCACTGTCGAACGTGGG
>OMKI01035954.1:0-10186 GCA_900302315.1 Phycis blennoides
CGCCATTAGCGAGTTGGAAAAGTGGAGCGGACACGCGTCGGTAACGTTGATACTAGCTAGTTAAAATGTCTGCAGTTTGGCAGCATTTTAAAATACCTACAGCTCAGTCGCCGACTGCAACGTGCAATGTCTGTAACATGGAAGTTCCACAAGGTGGTGGTAACAGGTCCTCTTACAACACCACGAACCTGATCAGACACCTTAAAAATCACCACCCCGTGGAACACGCCGCTTACTGTCAAGCGAAATCATCTGCGATGGATTGACTCCAGCAACAAAAACTGCAGGACAGTTTGAAAAGAAAAGACTTACTTCCTCAGAGACTCAGAGAGGTTCAGTAAAATCACCGAGCTGATTGTTGAGTGCATTGCTGAGGATAACCAGCCCGTCTCACTCGTGGAAAACTCCGCTTTTTGTCGTCTAATCAAGTATTTGGAGCCGCGTTATGGAATGCCATCCCGTCATTACATCGCTGGAAAAGGCATCCCAGCCCTGCACACTAAGGTGCATGCCCAGAAGGTGCAGATGTTGGTTTTCATTAAAAACAAACCTGCACTACACTTTGAAGAAGTCAGTGCAGTAGATTAAGATGGAGGAAATAAGAAGCTCTATTACACTATTACACACCCACACTGTAAAAAATAATAAGTTCAGGTTACTTGAAAAAAGGGTGGAAACTCGTTGCCTCAAATAAGTTAAGTAACCAAAACTTTGTTTACTTTATGTTATGCCATGTTTACTTTGTTTACAAGTAATTTTTAAGTTATGGTTACTTACTTCCAACTAGTAAAGTTTACTTCATGCTTTACTTTAGTGAAGCTTAAATTTACTACTGTTAAGTGAGTACCCTTTTTAAAAAAAGCTCTTATTTACAAGTGAGAGAATAAAAGCTATTGAGCACAGCTTGGATGCATGTCTATTTCTTAATGTACAGGAAATTAAATGCTGTTTGCCAACACAAAAAGTGATATCGGGAAATATCGAGATCGGATCGGGAGCAATATGAAAATATCGGAATCAGATCGGGAGCTAAAAAATTAGATCGGGACATCCCTACCCACGATTGTACCGATTGTAATTCACTTTGGACAAAAGCGTCTGCTAAATACCCCCATTACCCTTTTATATATACAGTGTTGGGGAGTAACGGAATACATGGCGTTACGTATTCAGAATACAAATTATAAGTAACTGTGTTTCGTTACAGTTACGATTTAATTACATGACAATACTTCTGTTTCACGAGTTTATTCACTCTCTAAATAAATTAAGGCAACCCCATGCTAGTAAGGTTTCTCTCTCTTTATATTCCATGTGACTAATGTAAAGGTGGGTATGATCGTCCGATCATTCTACAAACGAGTTGTCCTGATTGTCTTGTCCTCAAACGTGAAGAGCTCTCTGATTTCATGCTCTTAAGAAGATAAGAAAAGCCTTTATTTGTACAGTTACAGCAGTTTAGATGCAGAAAATAGAAACCGTTTAAATACAGAAGTAACACCAGAAGGAAATTCCATAATACGAATCATAAGAATCAGTTGAGTAAAACAAAACAGAAAAAAATGAGACTATCATGTTTCATTCACTGTAATACAACAATGTGAGTGGACACATGTTATTAGGATAAAAAAGTAGCTGCATGCAAAATGAAGGATCTATCACATTCCTACCAATGAAGATGAACTGAAGGAGTTTGAGACACAGGTAGCATGTCATGGAGGCAAAAGGCCACCTGTCTCTGGAACAAAGCGTATGTGTTTTTCCACCATAATGGTTCAGAATTTTTTTTATTTATTGGGATTTTGAATATCGTAGATTTGAGGACGAAACGATCAAAGGCATTTGATCACAGCTGACAAAGTACGCGGAAACATTTTAAACTTGCGCAAAACTGCATGAACCCATGCATCGGTGCGCCACATTTATTGAACGAGTAAACGAAGGAAAGCCCTCTGATTGGACGGTCAAGACTGACAAGTAGGCGGGCCTAGGCCCGTCCAGGTTTTTTGGTTTTGTTCAATGACATCGTACAATAAATCCAACACTCCCATTGCAGTCGTGTCAGCTGTAGATTTAAAGACCACTGACAATATAAATGGGATGAAATCTGTAAAATATCGTAATAAAAAATTTATTGTCTCAAAATGCAATTTCTTTACCTTAATTGTTCAATTACATGCAATTAGATGAAATTCAAAAACTTCATTTCATCAAATCTAGATTTAGTAAAGTAAATGTCATGTTGAGAAGGATATATAGAGAGTGCCAATGCCCATCCCGATCAATTGCATGTTATGGCAATGTATGTCCAGAAGGCTCATGAATTTCTTCTATTGCAATTTCAAGTCTATTGATTCTCTATTGTGTGAACACAGTATGGCGTTGCTTTCACTGTTAAAGCTCATACCAACATAGTTTAGCATTTAAATATATATAAATGTAAAACATTTATATTGCATACTTTTTATATTATTATGTTATGTTTTAAGGTTTAGCCTAGACATGTCCAACTTGAGTGAGGTGCCATACCGCCCACCTTAACGTGTATGCATATGAAGGAATTGCAAGTTGATTTCCATAATGTTTTGTCAATTTATTGTACATTAAATTACTAAATAGAAAAATAGTAATGTCTGCATGCTGGCTCGTTTATAAGCAGTTTCCAGAATTGATCACATAAAAAACCTTTCAGGCCTATATCTTACATTGTTGAAATATAATACCTTGTTGAAATATGATGTGTGTAAAATACACACAAAATGACGACACTGCATTGGTATAACAAAAGTGTCATAACGTTACCTTTGTAGGTTGAGCCTTAGTCCAGAAAATCTTTCAAATCGGTGACATAGACTATAGAGGGATCATAAACTCTACGGCTTTAGGACCCGGAGACGCAGCCATCACTAATAGAGACACCGGTTGATGCTATGGATCACTCCGTATCACATCACTGAACAAAAAGCCGCAGTTTTCTCAAGACGTAGTATTCGGCACAAAACTTGCCAAATACGTCGAAGGAACCGGTACATTGCAAGAGTGAAAGTCGCGTTTTCCCCCTTGTCCTCATCCTTTGACGTCGTTCACCATTCAGTGGAAGCATTCCTTTACCGAGGCGAAGCCCAGGTAGTCAGAAGGATACCCGTCTCTGGTCCCCGCGGCGCGGTGCCGGTCGGTTCACCATGAGCCAGAGGTTCACGGTCTCCAAGAGCGACGGCGACCGGAGCGCCTCAGACCTCATCCAGGGTGAAGTGAACCAGCTGTTCGAAGGAGATGAACCAACGACCAGTTGCGAGACGGACAAAGAGGTTGGAGCCAACGCCGAGGTGGTGGTGTTGAAAGGTGGGAATTATGTTTACGCCTGAGCGTTTATCTTTTGGACGCGGGTTGTTAGCCATGCGCTGCTAGCTTACAACAGCCCTGGTGCTGGCGCCACCATCATACTGTCTTCAGACACGTGTGTGTGACTTGAATTTGTAATGACCCATGCTGGGTTACTGTCTGGTCAAGAGCACTGTCAATAGTCATGTGATTATTTTCCATATGATCTATTCTTGTCGCAAAGCAATTTATTTTTCATTCTTTATTGACATAATATTCAGCCTGAATTCTTCAGTTACAAGGAAATCTTGTTGTTTTGTTGTTTTGTGTTATTCTTTTGATTGCACGTCTGGATCTCTGTGCTATACCGTGCATCAGCCATACCCACTTCCCAACAAGTGCTAATTGCAAGATGATGCACCCTCTTTTCCAAGGTTGTATTGATTGTGTTACCAGAATGCTTTGGGTAGGTCTAATGGCATCCATTACAATAGAGGCTGAAAAAACATCCATGTTAAACAGAAGTATGCCAAATTATAAACATTCAAGAAAGGAAATTACACTTAATTAGTGCCCAGCTGTTTCAGGAGATTTAGTAAGAATCTTTTATTTTCAGTCTCAGATAGAGCCTACCAAATTGATGGGTTCCGCTAGTGTCTGGGAGATGCTGATTTAATATATACAATATAAAACATGCACTCCAATAAATAGTTTGTCAAAAGAGCATAATTTCCTATGCCTATTTCCTATTCCCAGTTTTTCCTCCAAGAGGGCCCCTGTGGACCCATTGTGGCTCCGTTCTGTAACCACCTCTCATGGTTGACTAATGAAGGCCTTGATGAGGACTTACTGAAGCGAGTGCAGTAGAGAATTGGCTGAAGTCCCCCCTTAGGACCAGGATTCGAGGCATTTATTGATAACACCAGAAAAGTGCCACTGTTCAGGTACAGTCATGTGCAAATGGATATATTTAAGCAAAATGGGTCAATACACTTGCATGGAGCTGAAACCGATGAACCGTGAAGACAGATTCCATAATCACGGTTTTAGATTTATTAATAACGGCCTACTCTGATTCCCATGAACGCTTTTATTGGACATGTAGACATATATGGTATATGTGTAAGTAATGGATCTCACAAAAAGCCCATAGTCATTCCACCTGGAGATTAATTGTTTAAAGAAAAACGTACTCTTTAAGCCGTAACATAAATCTCGAATTTGAACCTCACCACCCCCCACAGCAATATGGCCTATAATCTCTGAAGCACATCACCGTATAACCTCCCCCAGTCATGTGCACTACGGGGGCCGACCACGCCAGCAGTTTGTTGGCGTATAGCGGCTTCTCCCTCAACCCCCCCCCTGTCCGGGTGATGGATCAGGCCCTGGAACCCACCCTGCCCATCTGCAGGTCTTTTATCTTATCGTTTTTTGTAGAATGCCGTGGCCTGAGCACCAAGGCTGCATGTGAGACGGCCTGATGGAGAGAGCCACAATTAACCCGGTCAACCCAGGGCTGGGAAACGGAAACCACTGATTACCGATTCAACTGCTATCCCCTCCCACACCCCTTCCATCTCCCTTTAGAGGGCCGGCCCACTGTCGCTCCGGCACAGCCACCCGTCCTCCGCCACAGAGGGGAAATGCCAATGAGCTAGATGCCCCATCAGCATTTGTCAAAAATGTATATGATTAGCATTTGTAGTCGTCATCATCATCATGAGATGGTAAAAAAAAAATGCCCGCCTTGCGGAACCCAGCTCAGCAGCACCGCATGTTCCTCCCAAAGGCAGGGAGTGTTTTTGTAGTAGGACTTCCACCCATCATACGAGCTATGCCGTGGAGAGTCTGGTCTCTGTGTCCGTCCACCCGTTCGCATGGGGTTGCCATGGCAACACCTTGCATTTTCACCAGTGTTGTTTCGCAAATGGTTTTGCTAAGAGGTGAAAGCACTTCGGATGGAGCAAGGATCGTAATGAGCTTGAGCATTCAGCTTGTACTATTCCTCCTCTCTGTTATTTTAGTTGATTTATTATTGGGTTTTTTTATCGAACAAGGCATGCTGGAATTCCAGTGAAATATCTGGAATTTACTGAATGAGTCCTAGGGCTAATAATACTGTAAGAGAAGCATGTACCATATTTCAAGTACTCCACTTGAATTCAGAAATGGGAAAAGAATGAATAGGTCGTCATGCCCATGGTCTATTTTTGAACAAAAGATAAAATAATCAATGTTCTCTACTCGCTAGCCTCATTCAGTGTCATTGAAACTGGCTGGAATGCAAAGTGTAGTCTTCCATCAATTCCTCGGTGGTGTTTAAAGGGAACATTATGGATGCTCATTGACTGCAGGTATACTATGGGCCCATGCAGACGTGTTGTAGACGTGCACTCGCAAGCAGGTGTGACCCATTTTCAGTGAAATCCTTGTCAATATTATTCTGTATTGATTTGGACAAGGATTTAGAAATTGTTTAGTTGACATTTGCGAAAAGTGTCTTTTTAGTTACAGAGCTGCACGCGTGGTATGCATGGACAATTTGTTGTGCACATTGCCCATGCATATGCGCGCCACATCTGCATAAACACACATGCAACTCAGCCCACACCATTGTCATCGACGGCTGCCTTGTTTCCCGCTGTAATAGCAAACATCCCAGTGTATTCTCCACCAGCATCTCAACCCGAAAGCCTTTGCCCTCATCATCAAACACGTTGGCCCCATGCAAAGTCATGGGGCCCAGCTGCTCCCCCGCCCCCCACCCCGACCTGGTCCCGGGCTGCTGAGTGGGTCCCCATTGATCGGCAGGGAGGGAGGTGTGAGCGCTGTCAGTGGCTGTCGATGATGAGGCTGTAGGAGGGAGAAAGCAGACACCCGCTGGCCTGTCTGGCGGTCAGTCCCTTTGCCCTTGACTGCGCCGAGGTGCTGAGGAGAGAGCTACGTCAATACCGGGACCTGGCACGGGAAGGGAAGCCGGCGGCTTTGGAGATGGTTTATAGTCGATGTCTGCACCTCTGCTCTGGTGCATGCAGAATAAAATGTGTACTCTGTGTCTTCACTGTTGTGTGAGCATGTTTTTTCTGAATATTATGACCAGGTCATGATGTTTACACTTTTTATTTTTATTGAGCTATAAACAAATCATCTGCAGCACAGTAGTTGGAAAACTGATTATGGGCCTTTATTGGAAATGCATTGCAAGTTAATTAGGAAACAATATACTTTGGGGGAATTCATAATTCTTGCTTTCCACAGCAACAATGTTTGCCAAGCCTGCAAGTGTATTTTTACTGTACGGGGGACTTTTGCATTGCCATTGCTTTCAATGGACGAGGCGATACAACATTCTTAGACTTAGAGATTTGCTGTAATCAAAAGTACTGCCAAAAGGGAGCAGTCTTCTCGTTTTGTATTCGATAGGCTCTTTAACTCATTAGATGCAATAACTCTCTCCCGTACGCTCTTCCTTAGTCCTTGAGCAAGCAGGTTGTTTCCGCCCCGATATGTTTTAGGCAGATCTGGTTGGTTCCATTTATAGAGCAGTGAATTATTAATGAACTCCGCTGGCCTTGGCTTGGACTCTTGTGGTTATTCAGTCAAAGTGTGATTTCAGCAAAAGGGCAGCTTCCAAGTTTGTGCGTATGTGTGTGCTGTTGGTTTCGTAATGACGTGTGTGTGTGCGCGTGTGTGTGCGTGTGCGTGTGTGTGTGCGTGCGTGTGAACATAAGAATTAGTCAAAGTGAGGTGCTTTTCAAAGACCCAAAGCATTGGACATTGATCAGTCATTCACGGCTGATGAAATGGCCGTCCATCCATGTTAATGCGCGCTGTGGCCATCATCCCTGGGTGCTCCGGTCCGCGGGGGATGAGGGAGCAGCTTGACAGTGGCCTTAATCTCCGGCAGCGTGTTCCCTTTTTTGATTTCTTGGGGTCAAATACTTAGTGGGACAGAATGAGCCGGCATATGCCCACCCCCACCCCACCACGATCACAACGCTGACCGCAGCGCGACCTAACGACCTCACCACTGCAATCACATGGTGTGTGTGTGTGTGTGTGTGTGTGTGTGTGTGTGTGTGTGTGTGTGTGTGTGTGTGTGTGTGTGTGTGTGTGTGTGTGTGTGTGACTGAGAGAGATAGGACGCTTAAGTCTGAGCCGTATAAGATCTCATCATTAAAACGTGGACGTCGTCCTCTTGAGTTTTTCATGTTGTTTTTGTTACTTGCACCTATCCCCATTTCCCACACACAACAGCTTCATATAACTGTCTGCC
Organism: Phycis blennoides; assembly: GCA_900302315.1. Taxonomy (NCBI): domain Eukaryota; kingdom Metazoa; phylum Chordata; class Actinopteri; order Gadiformes; family Phycidae; genus Phycis; species Phycis blennoides. Next base: position 7,601 of record OMKI01035954.1, read on the forward strand.
CAGTCGATTATGGTTAATACACTGTTGTAATCCCTTGCATTGATGCTAGGACTGTTACAGCTGTTGTTAAGCACTTGAATGGACTAATTTGCTGGTTGGCAGTGATGGTTATCTTTCACAGACACTAGGTTTGCTCATGGCGTTGTGTTTGAAGATCAACAGCCCTATGTGTGTATGTGCATGTGTTTATGTGTCTTTGTGTCATGCACTTGTGCATGTCAGTCCTTTGCTCTTGTGCCACCACCACTGATACTGGGCGAATAGAAGATCGCCACTCGATTGTGGACGTTGGGCATTACGTATGTGGTACCGCTCGGCTCCTCTGAGCCGCCTAGTGGTAGCCTCTGTGTATTGCAGCTTGACTTCTAAAGCAATATAAGATGATACTTGAAAGTGATATTTGAGTCACGGCAATTGTAAGCGCTGGTAAGAGGATATAAGGTACCCCAGATATAAATCGGGAGAAATGTCTAACGAAAATTAAAATGATATGCGGGATACGCAGTGTGTGTATATTCAGATTGTAGTACGCAGTGCAGATGGCTCTTCCTCGTGGTTACCACCGACACCTCAAAGCATACATTTCCCTGGCGAGACCCTGGCCTTCACTCCGCCGCGGGTTCAGACTCATCCGTCCGCCTGCCTCCCACCGTAATGTCATTAGACGGGCTGCCCTCGCTCCTTCAGAGGCGTTATTGATTTCTCATCTGGATAACCATTAGATGCACACGGCCCCCTCCGCCATCACTTACAACGTTATCCCTCTTTAGCTGTCAAAGGTAGGGACAGGGGGGGGGGGGGCATCAATATGTTATTGATCGATACAACTCATACGCTTACTGTGGATGTCCGATACCCTGTCTATTTTTCATGAGAGCTGTTTAAATTGAATCAGATGATCAGAGGGCCGGTCATTGGTGGGGTTCGTTCCAGCGCAGAGTGGACGAGGGTGCAGTGGTGTTGATGCGCCACCAGAGGGCGGCCATTCTGGATGACGACAATGTTCTCATGCAATGTGGCCGCGAACCTTAAAGTCATTGACGATAAAGTCTTTCTATAACTTATAGGTCAATGACTTAGGTTGTCAATGATGATATTGGAATGTGCCATGTTGAGTCATGTTTGCCATTGCGTAGAGATATCCAATGCTGCGTGTTGCTAAGCAAGGGTGCTGCATTTACCCTGCTGAGACAACAGGGGGCACTCGCGACCTTCCATGAAGCTTCCAGCATGAGTACAAAACTCCTGTCTCCCCACACACTCACCATCATGTCATAGGCTATAGTGAACATGATATTTAGAGAGAGACAGGTAAACATGTTAACTGGAGAGAGAGAGAGCGAGAGAGGGAGAGAGAGTTGTCATTTTGCCAAGTGCTGCTATTGTGGTTATGTAAGCGTGTCTGCTTCACAGGGATGGGGGTGGAGAGCAATGGATAGAATGTGTCAAAAGGCTCCTCACATGTAGGCAAGCTGCAGGGCAGAACTCAGTAACGTTCACATGGAACGAAATGGGAGGACGGTGGAACACTGGGAAAGGTAGATGTGAGGATGATGTCACTCTGTAGCCTGTCTGCTGCCATAGTAACTCACTATCGTCCTGATGTTTGAGATGTTGGATCCGTATGACTACCCGTCTTGCGGTGTAATTGCTATTTTAATTGATTAACATCGCAAATCTCTCCTCTGGTGTTCAACAACAACACCACCCATTAGTTTTGTAATGTGTGGTAATTGCACATACATGCACTCATCTAAAATAATCAACCAAAGCCAGACTCTCGGCGTTGCGTGTACATGCATTCCGAGTGGCGACAGTTGTTCTGCTGAGAGTTGAGATGGCGACACGATGGCGTTTCTCTCAGCGGTTGCTGAACGGGCCCCGGGGCTCGGCCGTGCCCGCGCTGGTCTGGCTTGTTTGGGTAGCTCCATTTACCAAACCAGAGCTGTCTGGTGGAAGCAGGTCAGGGGGTCCCGGGGGGTCCCGACCCCTCGCCAGGACAAACTGCAGGCCTGCTGCTTCCTTAGGACCCCTGTGCGTGCTCTCTCTCTGTCTCTCTCTGTCTCTCTGTCTCTCTCTCTCTCTCTCTCTCTCTCTCAAAGAGGGGGAGTGGGGGTGATGCATTTGGGGGTGTTGTGTTTTTATGTGGGGAATGAAAGGGAAGAAGAGAATGGCAGCGTAATCATCTGGATGATTTCTCACATAATAATCATCCTCTCTGTGGTCCTTGGTCGTTACAGTGGGAGGTGATGGTGGAGGTTGTGGCCACAAAATTGATAATGTGGGCCGATTACTCCCAGAGCTATTATCGTGAGTGACTGTGAACACTAATACGAATACTGTTATTTAGCATTATATATCTTTACGAAGTGTACCCATCATTTGAAAAAAAAAAAAACTGCAGTTCATAACAAAAAAATTGCTATACACACACACACACACACACACACACACACACACACACACACACACACACACACACACACACACACACACACAGAGAGGACCAGTCACAGACTTTGTGAGGTGCCCGGCCTGGGCAAACTACAGGCAGAAGTTTTAGTCCAGAGGGGCACGTAAGCCAAT
>OMKI01035968.1:4292-16710 GCA_900302315.1 Phycis blennoides
TGATGAGGCTGCTGTTGAAACTTTGATGCATAAGTAATGATGTTTTACTTCAATGTCCGTGTGCGTGTGTGTGTGCGTGCGTGCGTGTGTGCGTGTGTGCGTGTGTAGATCAGTGTGGACGTGCTGGTGGAGATGGGTCACAGGGAGCTGAAAGAGATTGGGATCAATGCCTTTGGACACAGACACAAGATCATCAAGGGGGTGGAGAGAATCGTCAGTGGCCCACAGAGTGAGCACACGCACACACACACACACACACACACACACACACACACACACACACACACACACACACACACACACAGGCATATGATTAACGCATGGTAAGTGACGTGTGTGTGTGTGTGTGTGTGTGTGTGTCAGGTCTTAACCCCTACCTGACTTTGAACACCGCCAACAGCGGGACCATCCTGATTGATTTAGCGTCGGATGACAAGGAGTTCCAGTCTGTGGAGGAGGAGGTAGGTACCCGCTCTCATCCTGATTGGCTGTCGGTCGCACGGGCTCTCTGCTCATTGGCCAAGCTTCGAGTCACAACGTGTAACATTGAGCCCCTCCCAGTTAGATGGTGGGAGACTTTCAGAATCAAACAAACTCTGTAACGGTGTTCTGTCCAGTCATAGGATGTGATTTGATTGATCACTATCGAAATCACTATCGATCATCGATTGCCCATATCCAATGTATGTCCTGTACCGACGAAGTTACTCATAACAATCATTTTCCAACATTTTATTCTGGCAGTTAAACATGGGTAAATCTTTAAATAGTTAATGGTGGTGGTGGGGGAACTTAATACATCCTTTTAAAAACAACCATGTGTGGTAGAAGAGTCTCCGGAGGTCAGTAAGACCTCCGGTCTTCTTCTCAACGAAGACGGCAACCGAGAATCCCTTAAAAGTGTAAGAGGATCCAGGTCCTCCAGTTTGTCCTCCTGTGCTGTGTTGGTGTGAGTAGATGACCTCCATTTTGTCCTCCTGTGCTGTGTTGGTGTGAGTAGATGACCTCCATTTTGTCCTCCTGTGCTGTGTTGGTGCAGATGCAGAGTACAGTGAGGGAGCACCGGGATGGCGGCCATGCTGGAGGGCTCTTTCAGCGATACAACATCGTCAAAGTAAATGTTTATTCTTCTCCAGTATTTGTACTGTATTTTTTAAGTACATAGCCTTTTAGTTATATATTTAAAGTGTATTCTTTGAAAGTGCACGACTGTGTTAAACATTCAGTTTAAAAAAATTGTCGTTCCTTTTCAATTTTGTTCCTTTTTGTTAGACTGTTGGCCAACACGTCAACCTGAGCAGTTGCGCTACGAGACCAAGCTGCTATTGATTGGTGTAGCCCAACTCAAATGTTCAAATGAGTGCACATTTTTTTTAGATCCAGAAGGTCTGCAACAAGAAGCTCTGGGAGCGATTCACCCACCGCAGGAAGGAAGTGTCCGAGGAAAACCACAACCACTCCAACGAACGCATGCTCTTCCATGGTCAGTAGGCCCACTGTCCTCCAGTCTCCTGGAGACTCCTACTGGAGACGCTACCTTCGATGCTATGCTGGATGCTGGTGCAGATGCGACCTTAGATGCGACCACATGTGCTATTGTAGACGCTACTGCAGATGCTGCGTTATGAAAACAAATTGAACAAAGTGTACATGATTTTATTTCGTTACAATATCTAACAAATGTGTTACTAAAATGTGTTACTACTAATGTGTACTAAATCACAAAATGACCATGATATGAAATTTGAGGTGGTCGCGAAATGTCGAAATACTGGCTTCTCCGACAACAAAGCCCAAGCCAGCACGGTCGGGCACTTGTGACTCCTGGCCGTCCCCCCGTGCCCCAGGCTCTCCGTTCGTCAACGCCATCATCCACAAGGGCTTCGACGAGCGCCACGCCTACATCGGCGGCATGTTTGGCGCCGGGATCTACTTTGCGGAGAACTCGTCCAAGAGCAACCAGTACGTGTACGGCATCGGAGGAGGCACGGGCTGCCCCCTGCACAAAGACAGGTCCTGCTACGTCTGCCAAAGGTGACTCACGAACCGTCCGCGTCCGTCTTGACTCTGGGTGCGTTCGCGCCATCCACTTACAGTGGTGTGGCTAACCATTTTGTTCTTGTCGCACCCAGACACCTGTTGTTCTGCAGAGTGACCCTGGGGAAGTCCTTCCTCCAGTTCAGTGCCATGAAAATGGCCCACTCTCCACCGGGACACCATTCTGTGACGGGGCGGCCGAGCGTAAACGGTCTGGCTTTGGCGGAGTACGTCATCTATAGAGGCGAGCAGGTAATCAATCTAGGTGTTAATCTAATTGTAGGCAGGGGATGGACAGGTGGAGCTGATAGTCATAAGCGTAGCAACCTCATGGCTGGATTATTTTTGTACTGTGGAAAATGCGAAGGGGATCTAACATTGATCCCTGGGGAATGCCGGTCTTTGTCGCTTCAGATCTGAACACCTGAAACATCCATGATGGCTTATCTTTCTGAGAGGAAGAACAACAGAGTATCTAAGTGCAGCTTTGTGCGTTCAATATGATGCCAGATTTAGAGCTATTGGAGGGAGAGTGGACTGGAGAAACTGATAGTTCATACAGTCATACGTCTGCAAATGTGTCAAGTGGGAGATGTGGGATAGTGTGTGTGTGTGTGTGTGTGTGTGTGTGTGATGCAGGGACTTGGTTGCTAATGGCTGCTTCAAAGACGGTTTTTGTGATTCAGGAGTAACTGCAAATCTTGTCCTTAGAGTGAGACGTTTGAGCAGTTTGGACACATGGAGAAAAAGACATTTTAAAACCACTTGAATAACCACTTTGAAATATGGAGAGAAAAAACTGGGTGAGATAGGAATTTTTGTCATTCCAACTCACAATATTATTCTCCTTACTCGACTACAAACAAGTTAAGCTTCTGTGTTTTTGCATAGAGCTCCTGGACCGAATTGAGGATTGGACGTATTTATATAAGATGTTTATCTTGATTGTTACAGCGTCCCCTTTTTTGCACAAAAACATTCCCCCCTTACATGAGCGATTTGAAAGCAAGGGTAGCACATATTGTTGTGAAATTAAATACATTTAATATCCTTGGAACGCAATCAGTGATGTTCAAATGGGTGGGCACGGAAAAATACGGGTGGGAAAGCCAATTTGTTTGAACATAAGATAGCGGGGGGGATTGGGATTTTTTATATCATACATTTGAGGACGAAAGGTTGTGGCAGTGGTGATTTGTAGCGGTTAATATCGCAGCTATTTTTTCGTTCCATTAATTTCAAATGAATGCCGGGCACTTCTGCCAGCTGTCAATCATAGTGGCACTGGCCCACATTGGCCCTTATGTGGCTACGCGCCTGAACGCAATATTACGCGTCCAATATTAGTCCTAGTGGCTCTGTTATTACCACGGTTTACTGTTTACCGTAACACCTGGTCCCTGTCAGGGAGTGGTGATGCCTCTCCTCATCCATTTCAAGCCCCCCGTGGTACGTGGTTGGTTATTGACCCACTTCATTGAAGGCTGATCGTGACGACTCCGAGTGATGATTGGAGCGCGACGATCCGTCCCCTGGATAATTCCTGCAGAGATAATCAGCCGACGTTCCTCGCGTCCCAAAACAGAAACAAACGCCGACGCCGACGAAATTCATTTAGTCACTCGACGCGACGGCCGATGAGTAACGCCGCGCTGGGGGAGAGCGCGTCGCGTCTTGAGTCCTACGCGACGCGCTCGAGAGCCCTCGCGGACGGAGAGGACGGCCACTCCAGTAATCAACGCCGTTGCCATGGCGCGGTCCACCGCGCCGCGCGCGCAGCGGTCCGGTTCCCTCTCCTCCGTCTGCTTCGGGGGTTGATTGCCGAGGGCGGCCGCCGCGCTCATCGCCCCGTAATAACCGAGACGAGGGCGCAGACCTTTTTTTTTTTTTTTTAAACCGCGGCACCGCAGACACTCCAGCCGCGTCCGCCGGTGTTGCGCGTTACCGTCCGACGCGGATTTAGCGCCGGCTTTCAAGAAGCCGACGCATTTTTTTCTGGCACGCCGCGTGGTCCCTTTCGTGCGTTCAGGTTGGCGTTGGACTGTATTGTTAGGTGATGCAGGCTGTTCAAAACGGGCTACACGTTAATCGATGTGAATGGCAGTCAGGGCAGATGTGTGTGTGTGCAGAGGCTTTAGTGGTGATTTCAAGTTGAAACAGTTCTTGTGTGCATGTCTCTCTGTCAATTAAGACAAGAAATGAAGGCTGTAATGCTTTAAAGTATCTCCTCCCTCTCTCTCTCTCTCTCTCTCTTTCTCTCTCTCTCTCTCCCTCTGCAGGCCTACCCCGAGTATCTGATCACCTATCAGATCATGAACCCTGACACGCCTGCAGATGGATGAGGCCAAACAGGAAGCAGGAAGAGAACAGGAAGGTCGGGAAGACGGGAAAGGGAAGACGCGGTGGACGACGGCGAGAACCATGGCTTTACTAACTGCATGCGTACAAACATGAAAACTTTATTTATACAATGTATAAAACATTTTGGGGTTTGTTACCAATGGCGATGTGAACATCGGTGTCTTTGTAATGTCTATTTGTTTATATCCACTTTATTTATCGTGCGTGTGCGTGTGTGTGTGCGCGTGTGCGCGTGTGCGCGTGCTTGATAACGGTGTGCTTGTGGTGGGTTGGGTTATTTTCAGCCTCTCCGCGGGCTGAGTTTGTGCGGAGACACAAGAAGGGCTGTGTAGTGACGCTACGGCGAAGGTTCACCACGCTGCCGTCTGAGGGGTCGGACGGTGGGTCAGTTGACACGATTGACTCTGTCCGATGCACATACCTTCTGTGTGCGACGCGTGAACGCAAGACATTCCAGTGACGGCGCCTCTTGATTTGACGTGATGACCGCGCTGTTTCGTTTTCGTTTTTTTTTTTTTTTATCCTGTGTCGGGGTTTCTTTTTATAACGACAAACGCTTGGAAACGGGACACGCTCTCCTGAAGGGACATGGTGGCTCAGTCTGACCGGCGATTCCAGAGAAATAACGGTTTCTAGAGAACACGAGGTGCCATTTCTGTCCTTATTTATCATGCTGTCCTTTCTTTGTACGTGCATGGTACTTCTAGTCGTGTTTGTCAGGGGAATGTGTCCGGCAGATAATTGTTTTTATACAGCGTTGGTGACTTGGCGAAGCCGATGGATGTTTACATAATCAGCCTCAGCGACACGTTGTTTAATTGGATGCTGCTCAAATAGCCTCTTGTTGTCGCAGGATAGCATCTCCCGTCGACACAGTGGATGTACGGCCTCCTCTGCCCCGCGCTGCATCTTCAGGCTGCACCGTGCTCAACTGCTCAACCTTTTGGTCCAATTCCAAATCCTTTCTCGTTGACACACCCATGCTTACTTTCTGGTGAGGTTTGTCAAACGGTTGCTCTCTCTGTCTCTCTGTCTCTCTCTTTCTGTCTCTCGAAGCGAAATGAAAAGGAACGTAGCATCCTTAAATGAGTGTATCTGAGGTGGATCTGCAGTGGCGTGTCAGTTGAAATAGGTACTAACAGTATGCCCTTTTTACACCGAAACTAAATATTAACTTATTAACTGAGGGAACCCCCCCCCCCCCCCAACCTACTCCAGTGCATGGTATAGTGTGTGGTTTGCAGTGCATTGTGGTATATTGTGTTGTTTCTGTGGTGGGAGCCTAGCAGGGGGCCAAAGGTGGTCCAACTTTAGTTGCGATGTGGTCCATACAGTTTCTGTCACCCAGCTACAGTACGAGCCAGAACACTGTGCCACAACTCAAGACATGCTCACAGTACAGGTCATGTTCGTGCCTTAGTAGCAGCTTCATCTGAAAACTATTTTGAACAAAGTCAAATACGAGGCAAGGGGAACGACCCACAGCGTAAGGTTCACAAATCCAGCGGCAACTCTTTAGGAATAATGCTTGATCTTGTTTCTGGGAGGGTCTTCTGTTTCTGGTCAAATCTGGCAACGCTGCCTTTGGTGACGTAGTCTCAGAACATGATTGACTGTGCAGATCAGCACAACGCATTTGGTTAGATTAACATGAGGTATATTAAATCTTAATCATTTGTACTTAGCGCAATCATTATGTCACATCAGAGAAGGTTATATGACAGGGGAGCATTTATGTGTCACTTGATTACAAGAGCAACATTTTTATTTTTATTTTTTATTTTTTATAATTTCATATTTTATAACCTATTCCCTCAGAGTTCAGATCAGAAAACAAACCCAGAACAAAGGTAGCCTAAAAGTCAACACACATATTCCGCTTCTTTAAGCTGACAGCCTAACCATTCCATTGGGTGAAGCACCTGAATTCAAATGACCAAATCAGTGACTAAATGTGAACGCAATGTACCTGAATTGTACAGGGATACCGCCGTTTGAATTAAATGTCTCTGTCTCCTACAAATGGTTGTTTTTTGTGTTCTCATTCTTTCGTTCCCCAAGTCCGCCCCGGTTGTCCTTCAGCCTCGGGTCTCTTGTCGACGTGTCATTGTTCCATCCTGCCCACAGTGGCCACCAAAGAACTTATCTTGTGATGAATTGATACTTTAAATGATTAAAGTTTATTTGCACCATCAGAAGGCCACACACAGAATTGAACCATTCAGAATCATAATGGAGTTGGGGGTCATTCATTCAGTTGTTTGCATTCATACCTGTACACTGTAAACAGATTTTTTATAATGGTGTTTAACTGCTCTCATCACTATTTTAACAGGCTAACCTCCCAATAGAATGGGTTGGAGATTTACAAGCCCATGCATGGAGAACCCAAGGAGGACATTTTCTTGTATGCCGGGGCGGCAGTAGCTCAGTGGGTAGAGCGGGTGGACAGAGCAGGTCGTCCACCAACCGTAGGGTCGGCGGTTTGATCCCCTTGATCCTCCTCCTCCAACTGTCCTCATGTCGAACCCCACAAATGTACTGATTGTCGCTTTGGATAAAAGCGTCTGCTAAATGCCCCTTTACCCCTTATGGGAGGGCGTGCGGTGGCTACGGCGTTTGATTCCCAGGCAAAAGGTCCTGGGTTCAATCCCTGATGTCCACTGCCTACCTGTAGGCGTCATGGATCAAGATTCAGAGAGGAGCATCCGGTCAATGAAACAATGGTAAAGTCCCAACGTGTAACAATTGAACCAACGTGGTGTTTTCCAGCGCATCACATCGTGTCAATAAAAGGGTCGACAAGGTATTTCTGGTCATGCCTAAGCCTTTAAAAACGAACCACAGCGTGGGCTGAACCTGCTCTCCATGTGCCCGATGTTTTCCAGGGGATGGGTGTGATGCGTGAGACAACCACTCCATGCGTGGGACTGTTTGTGTGTTCTGAGTGGAAGCAATTATGGTGCAATTAGACCTCCTTACCAGAGAACCATCATTATCACTCTGTATGATGCCACGATATCAAAGCCTTGTTTTAACATAATTGACATTCAGACTAAACCAACACACACACACACACACACACACACACACACACACACACACACACACACACCGTAGCTCACGTATGTATCTCACAGGGAAAGTTTCACCAACACAGCGACAATAAACGTCACATTTTAAGACGGAGGTTCAGTCAATATGGTGCAAACCTAACTTCATTTGCATATATAGAGGTTCAAATGTATACTAGTGGAGTGGCCTATTAAGGAGAAGAAAAAAACGAGACTACTGCCCAGGGAATCAGAAACTCGTTTGCATGACAAGGGCCCCGCGCTCAAGGCTTTCAGTCGCGGTGAGTGTGTCTGTTCTCCCTGCCTGCCTCTCTCCTCTCCTCTTCACCGCTGCCTCCCACTGCCTCTCTGTATTCTCTGCCTATAGGTTTTTTGACGTCTTCTGGAACCCCTTCCAAAATGCTCATTGCTTGGTTCACTCTTCCCCCCTTTAACCCTTTAAGATGAAGACCCCACCACTTCCGTCCCTTCTCTGGTCCTCCTACCTCATGGTTCCTTGTGTGTGTCTCCTCGTCTCCTCTTCTCTTGCCTGGCTGTCCTGTATCACCTGTATCACCTCAGCACCTGCATCACCTGTCATCCCTCCCTCTGCTGTTGCTTGTGCCCGTGGTTAATGCTGTAAAACGCTGCGAAAATATCACTATCTCATATGATAATCAGGCTGCTTGAAATGCCTCCCGTGCAGGCTTATACAGTCACCCTAAATGACCAAAGTGACTTGGAAAGTGGAATCATTTAACGTTGAATTATTTATCACTTGTTGGAAAGTTCCTGAACGCGAAATCTCAAAACAGTACGTGTTCCACACAGCACCTGACCTGACCTGCTGCATTTCAACAGGGATGGCTCTGGCAGTCCATCTCTCTCTCTCTCTCTCTCTCTCTCTCTCGGCCGCTGCGGTAGACGGTAAGACACTCCTCATTAACGCGGCTGCCACATGTCTTCAAAGCACGCCAATCATTCCTCTCGAAGCTTGAAACCCGAGCCGAGAAGAATCGTCCTAATGAGGTCCCGGTCCCGGTCCGCGCCCCGGGGGGAACGCCGGGCCGCCGGGGCGGTCTGCTCTGCCGGGTGGGGCTCCTCCGCAGGGCAGGCAGCAGGTGAACACAGTGGGCCGGTCAGGCTCAAAGCGCTGGCGGCCTGACGGCCCGGTCAGCCCCCCCCCCGCCGAGGCAGGCCTCGCCGTCTCTGAGGAGAGAGGAGAGGCCCCTCCCCCCCCGCGGCGCCCACCAGGCTTCAACCAGGAGAAACTCAACCGAATTGTCGCCACGCTGGCGAGAAAGGGCCCGGGTCGTACGCGGGCCTAAGCTTTGCGTGCGTATCGCGTAGGTATGTAAAGGGGGGCGTTTAGCGGACGCTTTTTTGTCCAAAGCGACTTACAATCAGTACATTTTGTGGGGTTGGACATGTACAGGACAGCTAGAGGAGGAGGGGGATCGAGGGGATCGAACTGCCGACCCGACGGTGAGTGGACGACCCGCTCTGTCCACCCGCTCTACCCACTGAGATACTGCCGCCCTATTAGGTATGTGTGCTGCGTGGTTGCTGCTTAACATTGGTCCACTTTCGCATCACGTTCTTTCTTCATTAGATTTGAGATTATAGTTTTTTTTTGGCGGGGGGGGGTTCATTTGTCTTTCTTAAAATATCAACTCTGCCATGACAGACGCATGCTGTCACTTGTTGTTGTGCCAGCGGTGACGTCCTTGTCTGTCTGCTGGCGTACCAAAGACTAACGGGTTAGTCCTATTTTGATTGAAGAACAAAGAGAGGCACAGAGGCAGACAACGTGGGAATGACATAAATCACAAAAACAAAGACAGTCGTACTCACAAACACACGCAGAGGAACAGAGGGGGACAGAAAATGGCAGAAAAAGAATTAAAAGTTTGAGCGACTGTAAGAGAGAGAGAGAGAGAAAGGTGAAGAACGAGGGAAGAAACTAGGAAAGTAAAAAGGTTCGACATACAACAGTAGCATCTGCTAAAAGAAAAACCAAGCGCTTTTCTTTGTGCAGAATGGTGACGTTGACGGCATTCAATTTTGTCACCTGGCCACGTGATTTAAATGTGAATCTCAAATTAAATGAGGTTTCACCGAAAAGTTATCTTTTGACAAACACATCTGAAGTCCCACATGACTCCTGCCGGACAGGCGAGATGAGTCGAGTGGAAGAAACCGCAAAAAACTAAAGTGTGAACATAGTGGGAAACCCAGCAGCTGCTCTCATTTGATTTTAGCTACAGGGGTTTACAGCCTATTGCATCATCGTCACCATCATCATCACCATCATCATCATCATAGAAACAACAAAACATTGCATCTCTCATGTGTTTTCAACCATCCAGCTGCCTGATCACAGGCAGTGAGGGTCAGCGGAGTTGACTAATTATTATGGTCTGGTTCGTAGACTTTGAATAATGAAGCAAGGCCTGCTTGTTAACATCTTCTGAGGATGTGGACTTTGTTCTGCGATCACCATGACCAGGAAGGTAGGGCAGGAGGTCACAAGGTGTCACATGGCCGTAGATCCATAAGCTAAAGATGATGAAGGCTGATCAATAGATATTTGGCTTGGGTGCTGGGTTCAATCCCCAAGGTCCGCAGTATAACCTCTAGGACATGCTCTTGAGCAAGATGACATGTATCTGATTTCACCGAATCACGTTTTTCACGGACCTTTGCTGAATCTATTTTTGAATCTAATCAATACACATCTTAGGCACCTTAAAATGACATTGAATGTGGATATTGATTCAGTGTCTACATATTTGGATGACATTTTGGGAATTCATGTCAGGCTCCAGGAGTTTTTTGTTTTTTTTGGTTGGTGCAGGTACCAGCTGTCCTCAATAAGCATTAACGAGGCCTTTTTCAAACTAATATAAGGACAACCTAGGACACCTAGCATAGTGAAAGGGTTCTGCTATCCACAAGCTGGTGGGTCATAGCTAGTGTTTGTGTTAAGCTGTTGAAACCCTGTTCTACCATGGCACTCGACGCCCCTTTAAGGTATAGTCATTTTTTAATTGTTGATAAGGTTTGAGTGTTTTTATTTCCTTTTTTTTAAATGAATTTCTTTTTACAGGGTGTGCTGGATTGGTATTTTCCTGTTTAGCAGTGGGATGGGGGTTCCGTTTTCATGGGAAGGTATGTAATTCACTGGAACCCAGAGTTTTAATGTAAGTTTCAAAGTTATCTTGCCACAAATCAACAACTGACTCTTTGCTCCACAGGCTATCCGTCAGCTGATGATGCTCTGGAGCCGACGGCAGGCGGCAGTGAGATGGGGGATCCGTCTTCATGGGAAGGTATGTAGTTCACTGGAACCCAGATGGAAGTGGATCAATTCTCCATTAGGAGGAAAGTCAAACGAGACATGACCTTCTGCTCCACAGGCTATACATCACCTATTGAAGAAGCTCTGGAGCCCAGGGCAGGCGGCAAGATGTCTGGTTCCTTCAACCAAGCTTCCCCCTGGTCCTCTAGCATGTTTGAACAGGGCTCCGGCGGTGCTGGTGCTGGACCGAAGGGGAAGGGATCTTCTGCGGCTGGCCAAGGCGCTTTTGACCCGAGCTTGGGAACCTCTCAGGGCCTGAGCAATGGCGACTACTCACAGATGGCCTTCTTCTACCCGCAAGGTCAAGGCTCTGAAGGTCTTGCACCTCACTTTGACTTCTTTGACCTGCAGGAGCCTCCGCAAGGTGTCAGTGAGCCTTATCCACCCACCTTCATTGTCCAATCTGGTGGTAGCTACCAACGTGCCAAGCTGAGCGCTACTAAAACCAGATACTCCCTGAACCAAGGGTTTGAGGGCCCTGAGGAGTTTGGTTTTTATCCTGCATTCTCGGCCAACGACGGGCAGTCAAGCTCTACCAAGGGATGAGTCTTTTTTAAAATGTAAGTTGTACAATCACTTGGCTAACATTTTGACCCATAAAATGCTTAATCCTGTCTCTATCTCTTCTAGGTAAATGCAAACCCTTCCCTCTGCAACATCTTTCAAACATTTCTTGCCAAGGTTTCAATAAAATTGTGAATCACCAGTTCTTGCATCAGTGTGAAGACATGTATTTCCCATGCACAACTCATCATTCTGCACTTGTGTCACTATGGGGTAATGATTCGGTAAAAGGCATGTTCTGGTCTCTACCAGTTTTGACGCTATTGGCCCTGACACTTGTCCTTCAAGACAAGGAAGCTGGTTGTGGGGATATGAGGTTAACTAGCTGAACTGCTGGCTGGCTCTCAAGGTCTATGAGCAGTGACATGAAGGTACAAGTCATGAATCTGAATTCACCTTCAATGACTGTCATACAACTTGCACCCTCCTGCCATGACTGGAGACACTAGACCATGCTTGGTTTCCATAAGATACTCTGCTATGAATTGCCTCGTCTTTCCATTGTCGATTGTCTTTCCATGCCAAATAATTTGGTCTCCTGAAACCGTTCAGATTCTAAATGAACTAACTTGACAGATGAACTGGCTTCACCCCACCCAAGGTTCAATATGGTTTTTGCTTGCTAATGGCAAACTTCTGTGATAACACTTGCTAATATAGGATGGCGACTTAAGGCTATTGGGGGACTTGATCCGTGTAGGGAGAGTTGCACAAATTTGGTTGTCTGGACCTATGACCCAATCGCTACCACTTTTATTTACTATTGCCACATTTACTCATGTTGGTGTAGTGTTTCTCTATTGCAGTATTTTGATGTGTTGAGGTCTGAACTTAAATGAAAAGAATTTCACTATCCTAAAATATAAGCATAACTGAATTAGGAACCTTAAACTGACATCCAATGTAGATAAAAGTTTCAGTGTCATTTCTGGAGTTGATGTCAGTTACTAGAGGGTGATTGTGCAGAAAGCAGCTGTCCTCAATGAGCATCAACGAGGTGTTTTTCAAAACCAACATGACAATGTAGCACACCAAGGATAGA
>OMKI01035968.1:16730-29650 GCA_900302315.1 Phycis blennoides
GTTAAAAAGAAGTGGTATGGAGTTCACTGTTGAATCTCTGTCCAAATATTTGGTTGATTCTTGACCCAGGATCTGCTTTATGTAGCTTTGTAGCTGTTCAATGAAATTGATTATTGAAACTAGCTAGTTGTGACAATTTCTGGTAGTTTTTTTGTTGTACAAAGCCACAAGTCAATTGCTACTCTGCTCCACAGGCTATCAATCATCCAGGGAAGATGCCCTGGACCAAGACTCCTCTAGCCTCGGAGATCTCTTTAAACCCGAGGCACTGAGAGCAACCAGGGAGAAATCTGATTCTCTTGCCCGAGCTTTGTCCCTTTGGGCCTCTGGCATGTACAAGCAGGGCTCCATACCTTCATATTACCTTACGCCACAGGACCCCAGCAAACCCTTTGAATATTTCACCCAACCTCAGGATCTGTCCATGACGGGGGCTATGGATCAAGGCTCTTTTTATGGTGGCCCCAGCCAAGATGTGCCACGCGGGAAGGGAGCTTCTGAAGCTGGATATGACACTTTTGACCCGAGGTCAGGAACCTCTCAATCTCAGGACCTGACCACGGACAACATGGGAGCCTTTTTGCAGCACAATGAAGACGACTCTGAGATGGCCATTTTCTACCTGCAAACTGAAGGCTCTGAAGATCTTCCACCACAGCGTGAAGCTCATCACCATCATCCGCCACCTAGTGAAGATGCTTTGGAGCCCAGGGCAGCCAGCAAGATGTCTGGTGCCCTCGACCAAGCTTCCCCCTGGGCCTTCAGCATGTTCAAGCAGGGCTCCGGTGGTGCTGGTGCTGCTGGTGCTAGACCAAAGGGGAAGGGATCTTCTGTGGCTGGTCATGGCGCTTTTGACCCGAGCTCAGGAACCTCTCAGTCTCAGGGCCTGAGCAATGGAGACGACTCACAGATGGCCTTTTTCTACCCGCAAGGTGATGGCTCTGCAGATCTTGTACCTCAGTCTGAGTTCTCTGACCTGCAGGGGCCTCCACAAGGCTTCAGTGAGCCTTATCCCGCCACCTTCATTGTCCAGTCCGGCAGAAGCTACAAACGTACCAGACAGAGCTCCACCGAAACCCAATACTCCCTTAATGAAGAGCCTGAGGAGTTTGGAGTTTATCCTGGAGACTCCGCTAACGACGAGCTGCCAAGCTCTACCAAGGAATGAGTCTTTTGTAATGTAAGATGTCCAGTCGATCTCTTTATTTTTTTTCTACATTTTGACCCTTCTGACACTTTCTCCATCTCATCTAGGAAAACAAGTCCTTGACCATGGCAACGCTGGCAAACATTCTACATTCTACAACATTCTATCCTAATGTTCAATAAAACCATAGACTGTGTGAGGTGTCTTTTGTAAATTTTAAGTTGTCAACTTGTTACGGCCTTCAGCCGTCAGCCTTGTCTCCCCCTCCCTCTGTATGCGCTATCCCTCCTGCCGTAACACAACTGAAAACTCATGCCCCTGCTACTGCTACTGCCTTTAAAGTCCAAATTGACTCCTCCAGTCCAAATTGACCAGGAAAATTAAGTGTCTTTGGAAGCTGATGTGGAAATGTGTCCTGTGCTGCAGTGCTTCCCACAACGTGCAATCATATTTTCTCCAACTGATGTCTTAGTTTTATCTAAATACAAAGAGTTTATCACCATGCACGTTATGATAAGGTTGACGTTGCCTCTCAGTCACAAACAGCTGTATTGTACCCGTTTACACCAAGGGAAGACGCAGATATTTCCCGCGGTTTGGCCTCTCATTTACATGAAAACCCAGTTTTTATCACAGAAAACGATTATTTCTAAAAACTCCGGCCAAAGTGGTGATTGCTGAAAACGGCAGTTATGTGTTGCCGTGTCAACTGGGAAAAACAGGGTTTTAGGTTCTCAAACGTCACATTATCCGCCCAAAAATGCTTAATGTCATGTGAGCGCCCTATGTTTACAGTTTGTTTGGCTATTTATGCGGGTTGATGTAAACGACAACTTTTTTGAAAACAATGTGTGCACGGTGTTATTATTGAAAACGGAGGGGGGGAAATATTAAATTCTCTAAATACCCGGCTATGTGTAAATGTGGCCTGAGATACGGTTCAACGTCAAGTCTGTTCTGGTATTTGGTCTTCAATAGGACCAGTGACGGAATCTGTTTCACGTGTGTGGTAGCAAAGGGCATAAGAAACATCATAAGATAAGATAAGATCAACTTTATTCATCCCCGAGGGGAAATTAGGTTGTCATGGCTTTGTTTGAAAGTCCCTGGTGTTCTGAGGTAACGTGTGACCATAAGTCAGGCAGGCATTTCATTGAAATAAAAAGACTGCTTTAAAACCTTATCTTCCTGCATTATTAGGTTATGTAAAATAGCCGTATGTAGTTTTGCTGGATTTGAATATGTATATGAATGAAGGCATCTTTGATCAAATGGGCGGAGCAAGAACACATCCAGGCATTTGGAGTGGACTTGGCTCTGCTAGATGCAGACTAGAGGCTAGATGCATACGACTCACGCCCACAAGAACAAGCACAGACAAGAACGCCTATCGTGAAAGGGCTTGTATCTGGGTGCAAAGCAATGTGGGAGTTGAAGTCCGGTTTTTATTGAACAGGGGTCCTTTTTGGTGCGGTGCAGGTACCAGCTGTCCTCAATAAGCATTAACGAGGTGTTTTTCCAAACCAATATAAAAACAATCTAGCACACCTGGACTCTTACAGGGCTTCTGCTGTCTCTCTGGTGGGTTATATTTATTTGTTGGTTGTGATAAGCTGTTGGAAATCCTTCTCACCATGGAGCCTGCCATCTGTTTAAGGTATGTTTAATCACTTAATATAACCCTAGTCTGTTGAAGCCATGAATTGATGTTTTTGATTTTCTGTTATAGGGTGTATTGGATTTGCGTTTTCCTGTTTGCTACTGGGACATGTGTACCACTAACAGAATATGGTATGTAGATCAGTTCAAATTTGTCATGATTGACCTCCCCCAAATCAATTGTGCAAGTCAATTCGGCTCAACTGTCCTCTCATGCAGCTTCACTTGAGTTTTAATGTAAGTTTCAAAGTTATCTTGCCACAAATCAACAACTGACTCTTTGCTCCACAGGCTATCTGTCAGCTGATGATGCTCTGGAGCCGACGGCAGGCGGCAGTGAGATGGGGGATTCGTCTTCATGGGAAGGTATGTAGTTCACTGGAACCCAGATGGAAGTGGCTCAATTCTCCATTAGGAGGGAAGTCAAACGAGACATGACCTTCTGCTCCACAGGCTATACATCACCTATTGAAGAAGCTCTGGAGCCCAGGGCAGGCGGCAAGATGTCTGGTTCCTTCAACCAAGCTTCCCCCTGGGCCTCTAGCATGTTTGAACAGGGCTCCGGCGGTGCTGGTGCTGGACCGAAGGGGAAGGGATCTTCTGCGGCTGGCCAAGGCGCTTTTGACCCGAGCTTGGGAACCTCTCAGGGCCTGAGCAATGGCGACTACTCACAGATGGCCTTCTTCTACCCGCAAGGTCAAGGCTCTGAAGGTCTTGCACCTCACTTTGACTTCTTTGACATGCAGGAGCCTCCGCAAGGCGTCAGTGAGCCTTATCCACCCACCTTCATTGCCCAGTCCGGCGGTGGCTACCAACGTGCCAAGCTGAGCGCTACTAAAACCAGATACTCCCTGAACCAAGGGTTTGAGGGCCCTGAGGAGTTTGGTTTTTATCCTGCATTCTCGGCCAACGACGGGCAGTCAAGCTCTACCAAGGGATGAGTCTTTAAATGCAAGTTGTCATGGATTTGCCTTTTCAATGCTTAATCATCGCGGTAATGTCCTTTTACCTCAACGGCATGCAAATATTTTCAATAAACATTGACCAGATACTAGGTGTCTTTGTCCATTTTTTTTTTATAAGTTGCAACTATTCCATTCAGGGTTAATGTTCTCAGCCAATGCTTGGCCTTGTTACCTGTTTGCCTTCTAGGATGCATTTTTTTTAACTCACTGGTCTCACATGTTATACTGCTGGACCAGCTTATGTTCTCTTGAGTGCATTGTTTAAAGGAAAACGCCACCGTTTTTCCCTACTGAACTATGTTCCTTCATGATCTTAGACCAGTTGATAAACACCTCTTGCCTTGTGCGTGCACTCAATCGCTCTGGCGTGCAGCGCTACTTTGGTAGCATGTAGCTTGGCCCATTATATTCCTTAGGATCCAAATGGGGGTGAAGTTAGAAGTGACCAAGCACTTCCACGTTTTCCCTATTTAAATACGGTTACGCGAGTAGTTACACGACCAAAGTCTGGTCGTCAATAGCACCAACGACTACAGGTAGTGCAGGTCACGTTGGTTCTATTGACGGAAGTAACGGGATTACTGCGCCGACGTTGAAGTGCTCCCAGGTGTTATTCCGCCATACATTAGTTATCCTTTTATCCGCTTAGAAAATTGGCATGTTTCATTTTGTGTAACCATACTTTGGTCGTGTAACTACTCACGTAACTATTTAAATAGGGAAACCGTGGAAGTGCTTGGTCGCTTCTAACTTCACCCCCATTTGGATCCTAAGGAATATAATGGGCCAAGCTACATGCTACCAAAGTAGCGCTGCGCGCCAGAGTGATTGAGTGCACGCACGAAGGCGAGAGGTGTTTTATCAACTGGTCTAAGATCATGAAGGAACATAGTTCAGTAGGGAACAACGGTGGCGTTTTCCTTTAAGGAGTCTCAATTGAGGTCTGCACTTCGGAAACTTGATTTTGTTGTGGTATGCTTTTACACTTGAGATCATGCATTGAATGGACTGCCCACAAGTGGCTTTCAATGGCACCACATTGAACAGGTTTGTTGCACATTGCTGTTGGCGGATTCAGAGCTCTGTCTGGTTGACTTCTAAATTGGCGCAACACAATGTTTGCTGGCCATTCAACCTGTCATCTAATTTGAGGTAGTTTTAGAATTATATCATGAATACAAAAAGACATTTAATATCAAACACCTGTCACTGCCTGATGCTTTACGTGACCCCTGGAGCTTTTTGACCCTCCGCTGATGCAACTCAGTCATTCCGTGGCCGTGCTCTGACCTCCATGCCACACTGCCACCAGGAAACCTTCCACAGGCTTCAAACGAGAGGCGGTGGTTACAGAGAAGCTCAGCTGGCCTCTCTCCATCCAGCGTGTATGACTGTAGCCTATTGTCTACCCCAGCGCGGCCGGGGAGTCAAGGTCGATATCAAAGCAAGTAAAACAGTGCATGTCTAACACCTGCCTGGCCATGCATGATGTGCGCATGTGGGACTTTCACAGAATTACGAATGTCTACCATGTTACCAGACACACACGAACACATAAAATGTGTGACATTAAACGTCCACATTCATGACTCATGAGATTGCATGAAGCTAATTCCTAGTTGTATAAAAAAACGATTCTTGATTCTCGTGCCCAGGTGTCCTTGAGCAAGGCCCGACGCCTTCAGGTTCTCGAGTCGATCCATCCGAATCTCGCCTCTGCACGGGGCGGCGGTGTGAATATTTCTAAATGTGTGTAAACCCATTGTTGGCGAATATGAGAATCTGTGCGGCGCTTGGCGGCGCGGCAGTCATCGGCGTGTTCTGACACAGCTGGCGTTTGACAAAGTGCTCAACTTCAAGGAGGGGCTGAATGACGTGGTGCCCGAGGGCTGCAGATGGCTTCATTAGGGATCGCGTCGGTCCTCCCGGCGTTGTGAGCGCGCGCCGCAGCGTGCGCCGGAGCGCCGCCGGAGATGGAGGCCGGCGACGCCCCGCTGAGAAAACTCCACGTCGCTGAGCCTTGTGCCTCTTTGATTTGTTCATCGTTAATTTTTTTTGGGCTCGTCGACATCCTTCCCGTTCTCTCTCTCTCTCTCTCTCTCTCTCTCTCTCTCTCTCTGTGTCCTCTTGTTGTTTTTGTCCTTTTGTTCAGCTCCGATAGTTCAAGCTCCCTGTGGCAGCAGCTGGGGGCCCCCGCCGGCCAGTTGTCTGGCAACCAGATGCATTTCAATGGGCTCTCTGGCCTCAGGCGCGCGACCACACCATCTGCACCGTGATCTGGACCTCCGGAACCGCGATCCGGTCCCCGCGCCGTGATCCGGACCGTGACGGCCGGGTTACAGGTTCATTGCCGTTGGCAGTGGTGCTGTTTTAATCTGGCTGACACACTCATTCATTCACACACACACACACACACACACACACACACACACACACACACACACACACACACACACACACACACAATCACACACACACGCACATACATGCACGCACGCACACGCACACACGCACTGTCTAGGGATGCAGGCCTACACTGCAGAGCTACCGCACTGGCAACAGCTCAAAACAAATCAATGTCAAAGAATGTATTTTTTTCTATTTGGAAAAAAAACACATTCTCTTTGATATCTTGCTTTAATGAGTAACAACATTCGTCTCATCATTAGAGCCATGTGTTTATTAAATGTTAAGGATTAACAAATCACTTTTGAGGACCGTTATATAAAAAAAAAACGTGTTGTGAAAAGATCTTCAAGATTAATGCTTCCCCCGAAACATGTCTTCTGTTGTCTGTTTGTCTACCCCTCACTCACAATCAGTTGGCAAGCCATGTGTCGCAGCTTAATACTACCTCATACTTAACGTAATGTAACAGGCTGCACTAACGTGATATCACAGGCATGCGCTCTTAGAGACTGCAGCTCGACGCAGTGTTTAAACGCTTCCTTGCATGTGGTGGCAGGAATCACCCTTGAGCAAGCCTGCCCTCCCCGCTGTTAGGAAACATAGAGAAGCGCACGACTCCCGGGCGATTATTACAAAAATGGGAAAATGTGTTGGTGGGATAGTCGAAAATAAATGTATTTTCATTCTGTAGCCTGTGCACGGTTATTGCTATTTCATGTATTGACACCAGATTTAGTTGTAGGCCTAATTGACAGTGTAAACATTCCAAAACATATCTATAGTTACAAGTAATAATACATAATAATGGCAATGAAAATAATAATAAATTATGTTTTCCATTTAATGTTTTGCTATTATACTTTGTGCGTTCATCCAAAAGACTCAGACTGTATCTCATCCTCATCATTCTATCGGGAGAAACAGGCCTACACTACAACCCCGCATCAAAAAGTCAAGTGCCATCATCTCACCAGTCCTCGGCTTGACCCGCGGTTGAACGGCGACTTACTGTCCTCGATTCGCCGCGGGATTCCTCACGGCGTTCAGGACTAGTCCAGGATTTGACCCGGGATGGCGTAGCATTCCACGTGTCCGGAGGAACTGAACGGCATCAGGTGCAACGAAATCTCCGCGTCGCACTCAAACTGCAGGATGGCGGGCAACAGCATGTGTCCCTTGTTCCGCGGGGTGTCCGAAACCACGGACACCTTATCGAAGCGCTCGTCCAGGTCCTCGGCGTTGCGCGGGGCGACGCAGGGGAGCCGCTGCGCGACCCCTCCGCAGCCGCCGGGGACGGCCGCCTCTTTCTGGAGCGTGGTGTCGTGGTGGTAGGACACCAGCTCGTTGCTGAAGTCCACCGCTTCCACGGTTGAGCTCGAGCAGTACTTGTTACAGCCCAGGATGGTCGAGAACGCCTTCCTGAAGTCGGCGTTGAACGCGTAAATGACCGGATTCAGCGACGAGTTGGCCCAGCCGAACCACACGAAAATGTTGAAGGTGGTGTCGCTTACGCACAGCGGGTCGCCGAGTTTGTTGAGGTCACAGAAAGGCACCACGCAGTTGAGCACGAAAAAGGGCAGCCAGCAAAACACAAACACGCCCATGATGATGGAGAGGGTCTTCAAAACTTTGGTTTCCTTTTTGAAAGACGTCTTGAGCGAACTTTCTACATGGTTGTTGTTTTGCGCGTGGTGGCCGGCGGCTCTCTCCAAAGACGATATCCTCCGTATTTGGGTTTGGGCGATTCGGAAAATGCGCGTGTAGGTTCCCACCATGATAATAACCGGGATATAAAAGCTAATAAGCGAAGAAGATATCGCGTACGTGCGATTGAGGCTCGCGTTGCAGTCCTCTGTATTGTCGGCTGTCGCGTTGTCCGCCGCCGCCTTGTGCCAGTTGAGCTGCACGGGGATGAAGGAGATGAGTATGGACAGTGTCCACGCCACCCCGATCATCACGAAGGCGAACCTCTGGGTCATCTTGCGCTCGTACCGAAACGGGCTCGAGATGGCCCAGTATCGATCCATGCTGATGATGCACAGGTTGAGTATGGACGCCGTCGAGCACATGATGTCGAAGGCGATCCAGGTGTCGCAGAAGCGGCCGAACGTCCAGCAGCCGGCCACCTCGGACACCGCCTTCCACGGCATCACCAGCACGGCCACGAACAGGTCGGACACGGCCAGGGAGATCACGAAGAAGTTGGTGACTTTGGAGCGGAGGTGGCGGAATTTGATGACGGCGGCGCACACCAGCATGTTGCCCAGCAGCGTGGACACGATGAGGACGAACAGCACGCAGCCGGTGAGCGCGCGGACGCTGCCGACCCCCCCGCCGCCCGGGGCTCCGTCGCGGTCCGGCTCGGAGTCTGTTTCTGTTGTGACAACGTGTTGGTGGTGCTGCTGGTGCTGGTGGTGCTGGTGGTGGTGGTGGTGGTAGTGGTCTTTGCTGTCGTTGTGAAAACTCTCCATTGACGTCTAATAGCATGCATTCAATAGTTAATTCGTCTCCGGAAAAAAAAAGAAAAAGAAAAGTCTTATTGGAAACGCACGTGTCCCTTTAACTTCCAAGCCGAATGAAACTCGACAAAAACAAGAGCCAGCGGTCCATATCCAGTACTTTCGAGCCGGCGGATCAGTTGAATGCGTCCGAGCATCCGCGACGCGTCAGTGATCTTGTGTCTGGTGAGGATTTGCACAGCGGTGCGCGCCCTACACGCGCTCATGACCCGGAGCATAGCACCCAACCTGTAAGTCGAACAGATCCAAACGCTACATTTAACCAGAATGATGTTTCAGATCAACCTTTAATTTAGAACCTCGAAAGCTCATTGCGTTTATTTTTCTCATTGGCGAATATGTTGCATGTGTGCGCGCTGTCCGAGGTGCTGAAGAGGATTCTGCATCGCCTGCCTTCTGCGATGTGTGTGTGGGGGGGTGACTTTCTCTCTAAAACTTCAAATAAAAAATCACAGCTGTGAGGCTTTTAATAAATAGTCAGCCTCACGAATTAATAACATATTGAGCCGTCTCTTTCGCTTAGACTTAAACTATGTGTCTAATCGAGGCGCCTAAATCTCTTCGCTATAGCCTACTTTACTTCGTTTAATCCTTGCCTTCCAGACGGTAGTTGATCAGATCCAAGAGTCCGAACGTAAAGTAGGCGGTACGGCCGGTGTAACTTTCTGCTTTCAACCAATAAGAGGCACCGCCTAGTGTACTTTCAGCTCACCGATTGGTCGGCAATGGCGAGAGCACCGCCCACTGTACGTTCGGATGCTTGGATCTAGGTAACTTTTTGCCCGCAGTTGCCGTTACGGAGCCAGCAGGGGGCGCTTGATCCCGGACTCAGACCCCCCTCCTGTAGGCTTTCCCCGCTTTCCCGGATACGTCACTGGAATGTCAAAATGGCCACTCTCCACTGTCAGAGGGGAGGACGGCTGTCAAGAATGACAATAATACACCGCGACTAAGACCGCGCTTCGGTTTATAGGTCGGCGACTTTGTGAATGATAAGCCGGCGGGCGATGTGTTATGTCACTGAGTGGGCATCGCGGTGCTTTTACTAGAACAATAGTTTCCAAGATGACGCGGAGGCTGCGGATGTGGCTCAGCGTTCCGCGTCGGGTCTCCAGTGATCAGGTCGAGATGATGTGAAATGTTTTGGGGGGGGTGAGAGTGACATGGACCATCCGACCGGGGACGGCCCTTCTCAACCGGAGACTACAAACCACAAAGAAGAAGGATCGTGCTCGAGCTGTCGGCTGTCTAAGGGCAACGCCGAGACGTCGGCGGCTGTGCTCTCCGGTCACTGCTGTGACAACCACCGCAACCACCGGAATCGAACCGGCGACCGGAGTCATCAGGGGTCATCTTTTCCCGGTGACCCCGTGGATGCGCAGCGCGGGGCGTGTCCGTCCGGATGCAATGCTGTTGTAATTCAATGTGTTTGTACCGCGACCATGCTGGATTTAGCCACAGGGGCAGAGATGTCACCCGCATGCGCTTATGACTGTAAACCCGGCTCTGATGCCGTCTGTCGTGAGCAGGGGCGCTGCAGCTCACCCCACTCCCACCCCGGGGTGACGGCGGGCACGTGTGTGGATGGGCGCACAGCCTCCGATTCTGCTGCTGCTGCTGCTGCTGACACAAGCACCGATCGCCCGAATGAAACGCTTCACACAGTTCACAGTTCCGCCCTTTCGCCCCGTGAAGACACAAGGGAGACGGAAACTAATCTGGCGGATGAGATAGAGAGAGATTCCTGCACGGACGATCGGAACGCCCTGACCTTTCGAGGTATGCCAGCGCACGTAGAAGAGTTGGAGTTCAAGCGTTGTAATAGCGCAAGCCAGGGCGAAAGGTCCCTCACGGAGGAGGGCTCGTTGGCGAACGGAAGCTGCCTGTCGAACCCGGGTTCTGGGGTTCATCTGCCCGTGGACGACGGCGGAGTGCTTGCGGTGCCTCATGCTGAAGTCCGGTACGGTGGATTTGATGCAGTGTGCAGCATGGGGGGAGTCGACGGGGATTCGGACCTATTTTGTCATGCGGGGGAGAAGTCCACCTCGTTATTTCCCACTGTTGTTGTAGTTGAGAGACCTCTACTCTCTCAGGCGGTCTCACAGAACTTCACCAGAACCTCTCCGGCTACTGTGAAGGCACCGCCGCCTAGCTCCATCCCAGACACTCCCACCGGGCCCTCGGGGGCCACTGAGGCCCCGAGTACCGCTGCACAACAGCACCGGGAAGGGGAGGAGCACCCCACGGAAGCAGAGGCATCGGAGGCCGTCTCGGGCCTGGGACTTTCCTACTGCGGCTCCCTGGCGCCGGGGGGCTTCCCATCCTGCGGTGCGAGCTGCGAGTCCGCCCCCGTCAGCCCCGGGTCCGGGCCGGGGGAGGAGGAGGACCCGGACGAGGCGGACCCCGACGACGCCTTCGCCGACGAATGGGAGCAGGGCCAGCGCCCGGGGCCCGGCGCCGGGGGGCCCCGCAACACGTACGCCTCCAGCCGTAGGCAGAGCGCCCCGGGGGAGCTGGCCCAGAGCGAGGAGCCCAGCGAGGGGGACACCGCCGCCGAGCCCACCCCCCAGTCACGGAGGCCCGGGATAGCCGAGTACTTTGGCAGGTAAAGGCTGTTTTGGGTTTTCAGCAGTGGCGGGCATTTTACGATGTTTGTCACTGTTGACCGCCTCACCTGTGGAGGTGGGAGGGGTCCTGTGGCGTCCAGTCAGTCGGAGAGAGAGAGAGCTCATATCCCAGCTGTAGAGTCCGCCCCACCGAGGGCTGGTGTTATGTGCTGTGTTATGTCATCGGACGGGGGACACATGGGGCGCATCGTGCCGTCGCTTTGCTCCGTTTGTTTACTTGTATTTATCGATCAGGAGTGTTGCTAGGGACGATTCAGCCATCCCATAATCTCTCTGCGGAAACATTTCCCCATCATCCTCAGCCCAGAGTATGCCCACACACCGAGCCCTGACCCACGGCGAGATGGAAAAAAAACTCATTTTGAAGCAATGCATAAATGCATAATGCACAAAAATGCATTGGATCACAGCAGTCTAGTGTGCACAATAAGTACCATAAGTGCTGGGTAAGCATGATGATCCGACACACGATATCATAACTGGGGATACGAATATGAGGATGTGATCTGTTCCAAGATTACAGCATGGATTGAAGTGACAGACTGTATTCACTGTGCCGAGACATTGTGAATAAACAAAAGGCTTTTGTTGGAGCGCGCACACACACACACGCACGCACACACACACACACACACACACACACACACACACACACACACACACACACACACACACACACACACACACACACACACACAGAAGAGGGAGAGTGTGGGGGGGGGGAGGTGGGGGCAGCGGAAGAGAAACTGATGGCAACAATGGAGAAGGCAGAGGAAGAACACTTTTCATTGAGCTGTGTGAAACGCTGAGCTCCGACACAGCTCAGTGATTACCCAGCAGTTCATCATTTCCAGCAGCGAGCGATTGTGACGGGGATGCGTCCTGGCTGGGTCGTAAAACCCCAGCATCGTCAATCAGGAGCCGGCGCGCTTTCAGAGACCCACGCTGGGCTGAGATGAGGCAGACCCGCGTTGCGACAAACGCATGCCACGCGGCTCAGCGCCATGGGCTGGCCTCCCGCAGCCACCCTACTCACAGCTGCTGGGGGGTTTGTTTGTTTGTTTGGGTGGGTGGCTGAGGTGAGGGAGGGTTCTCTGTCGTCCGTCAGGCTGGGTGCAGGTATCGTGAGAGGCGGGGGTGGGGGTGGTGGTGGTGGTGTAACACCACACTGGCCCGGGCAGCAGTCCGGGGAACAAGGCTGGCCCTCATTCAACATTTAGCACACTGGCCCTGCAAAGGGAGAACACAAAGCCTTGGGTTAAACCAGAAACCCTTGCCTGTTACAGTAACCGTGGCGATGAGGCGCGCACACACACACACACACACACACACACACACACACACACACACACACACACACACACACACACACACACACACACACACACACACACACACACACACACACACACACACACACACACACACACACACACACCCCCACACACACACACACACACACACATGCACACACACACACACACACACACACACACACACACACACACACACACACACAGAAGAGAAGCTGGTCATTAAAAGGGCATCAATTCCGCGCTCCATCACCGCCTCCTCCAATCAGAGTTCAGAGGAA
>OMKI01035969.1:0-14401 GCA_900302315.1 Phycis blennoides
GAGGTCACAGGGGTTAAATATGCCTTAAACACAGGGTTTACATTGCTTGATTGTGTGTGTGTGTGTGTGTGTGTGTGTGTGTGTGTGTGTGTGTGTGTGTGTGTGTGTGTGTGTGTGTGTGTGTGTGTGTGTGTGTGTGTTTTGGTGTTTGGGGGGGGGGTTGTGTGTGTGTGGGTGTGTGGGTGGGGGTGTGTGTGAGTGAGTGTGGGTATGTGTGTGTGTGTGTGTGTGTTTGTGTGTTTCTGTGTGTGTGTGTGTGTGTGTGTGTATGTGTGTATGTGTGTATTTGTAAGGTGTGTGTGTGTGTATGTGCTTGTACGTATGTGTGTGTGTGTCTGTGATGTGTATGTGTGTGTGTGTGTGTGTGTGTGTGTGTGTGTGTGTGTGTATGTGTGTGTGTGTGTGTGTGTGTGTGTGTGTGTGTGTGTGTGTGTGTGTGTGTGTGTGTGTGTGTGTGTGTGTGTGTGTGTGTGTGTGTGTGTGTGTGTTGCACTGTCTAATGGGCAATACGATGGATGTATGAGGATGCAACACAAGTTGTTTTTTTAATTTCAAACTTACGCATGGTCTCGCCGTCTGCTTTTACAACCTTAACAGTCATCGCCTGGCCATACTCCAAAGCGATTTGCGAATTAATCTCCTCCAATGTCACCTTAAGATGAATATAACGTACGTGTTAGCAGACGTAAGCAAACGAATTCAACGTCACCTGTCATGTGTGTAGCTAACCTGAATTGGAAGATCACAGAGTAAAGGATCCTGCACAAGACGAGCAAGACCCTCTTCGAAAATATCCAAGATCTCTGAGTGGGGGAGTGCTTCTTCGTCTTCCTCTGCATCGTCTATTAAATCCGTGGTCTCAGCCTCTTGTTCCAATTCTTCTTCTTTTACAGAAGGTATTACATCTACTTCTTTAGGGGTTTGGGGGGTTTCGTCCTGCTCCATCATCCTGTTGCATTACAAGTTGACCACCGGTCCTTCTGTGAAAACTTATTTTCACAAATAAATGTAAAATAATCCTACAGCCAGAACAAAATAGGCGATAAGTGTTTGTTTACAGAAAAAGCCCTGCTATTTAAATCTAAGGCTTGAATGTATTCAAGTCATATGCAGGAGTCCACAATATAAGTGTCCGTTCCAAATATCATACCGGAAGGAAACAAACTATTGCATATGGGATACGACCTGTCGACATTTTTACTTTTATCCCACGTTGCTGTCTAGTTGAAAAGTTAAACAATATTGTAGTATATATTGTAGTATACAATTTAACAGTATAAATATTAAGTATTTGAATGTATTGTTTTCCTACGCTATCAACATGTCTTCTTAATTCATTGTTTCATACCGAGCATCAAAATAAGTCGCACTGTATGTGCCACTTCCAGCATGCTTCCGCCTCTTGAATGCACTATACAGTACACGTCCATGGGAATAAGTTATTAAAACATCGATTTAAAAGCATTTGGTGGCGTTAATGTTGACATTTTAACAACCCGTGTATGTGACTTAGATAATTGGGTGTTGTTTAGCTGTTATCGGACTCACCCAATTTGCCAAATGCTCCTTTTTTGCCCAACATGTGGGAATGTTTTGATTGTCGAGGAGGGACAGAAGTGCCTGAGATTCGCCTGCAACACATGTCCTTACGTCCATAACATTACAAGAAAGGTAAGCTACGACTAATTACCTGTCAAGCCGATGTTTGCATTAGAATACACAGTGATCAGTCAAGGTGTTATAAATGGCAATAGTATTTTTACTCATCGGTAACATTAAATATTGTTACCGTTACCATTGTCTGAATGTGTTCGCTGGACCCATGTTTCCCATTGAAGGTGAACAACAGGAATTATCCTAAACTTAAAGAAGTCGACGATGTTCTTGGTGGAGCGGCAGCTTGGGAAAATGTAGACTCTACTCCTGGTAAGTGCCTCATCTATCATGGCCACACTTTCTATGACTAATAACATATGTGTAACTCGGCACTATATACGGTATGTCTTAACTCCAGACTATACATATCGAGTCGAATTACACAACACGTTATGTTATTAGCATTAACCTTGTGTTGGAACTCTTGGAGTCCTTTCATATAAACTGTCAATTTTTTTTACTCCCAGAAACCTGTCCCAAGTGCGGTCATCTTCGGGCATACTTCATGCAGATTCAGACCAGGTCTGCAGATGAACCGATGACAACATTCTACAAATGCTGCAATGCCCAGTGTGGCCATCGGTGGAGAGATTGATCTGCTTACATCGTTTTGCAAGTGATCTAAAAATCTTTGCCTATGACAACCCATTCACATGCTTCAATTTGTGTTATTTATGTTTGTTAAATATTGATTTTGGCGATGTCACGGACAGACGGACAGACGGACAGACAGACGGACATGCCTTTTGAGAATAAAACCAAAACACCAGCTTAATAATGTTCAGATTTTTATTGATAAAATAGTACCTGTAGCAGTCAAATAGCTTGATTTCAATTATCCACATCACAGAGATAAATGCAGTTATACACAAAATACAAGACATACAGTGCTTTTTATTTAAAGTACAGTGCAATCCCTCAGATGAAAATATGCTGTTCTGTCGCAGCTAGCCTGAAATCACATTTGTTATTGAAAAGCATACTAAGTATGGATTAGCCAGTATTCATTTAAATTGGGCAGCCATATTCTATTAGATTAGTAATGAACATTCTATGGCTGATTACTGTATTAGATTGTTATTTTTTAAATAGTAAGCAAATTAGCTAAATGTACTGTTGCCACATTACTTTATTAAAGCCGACACTTTGTTAATGTGGTTAGTATGGCAGTTAAAACGTGCAACAACGCAATTGATTCATGTCTTTTCTGTAGGCTTACAAACAAACCCAGAATAGCACTGTTCACCCGCCCCCCCCCCCCCCACCCCACCCCACACTTGGGGACATGTTTATATAATTTCCCATTGAAACTTTGTAGACTTATCTAGTTAAGCTGTTAATGTCCGGAAGCAACATCATAATGAGAACAATTGAACATTGGATAGGTGGGTTAATCCTGAACAGTGTTAGCATGACGGAGTACTCGGCAGGCTGACGAGGCCATTGGGCTGAGCACACACAAGAACGGTAATGGCATGTAGGGTCTCTTGCACTACCAAGTAATGAAACCATGATCGAATGAAATGTCTGTTAGCTGTGCATGGTTATTTTTCATCCACTTCTGAACAATGGAAACAATTCTCAGCCAAACGCTAGTTAATATCAGATGGTTTTTCTTTTTGTTACTACTGCATTCAAAGCCGTCTATAAAAAGGCAGAGCACATCATTGATTTCCTTCATCAACCGAGAAGATTTTTGTCAATTTAAAAAAAGGTATGTGTTGTGGCAGATATTTTAAAAATGTGCGACATGTAGATTTTCACTGAGAGCCTTAAACACTTTATAAAATGACATTAGAAATAACACCGATTTGAAAATGAGGGGGTTATTTGTGTAAACAGCGTTATCTGAAGTCTTATCTCAACCAACATTCAACATTGAAAAGCAATGCAAGTCACATATCCATGCCATGAAACCAACCACCAGGTAAATCATTCTACCAAGACGGATATAAATGTTGTCATTTTAGATCACTGACATTCAAAAAACTATACATGTTTTATTGCACAGGAAAGACTAGGTGAATTAGAACCAAAAATATACAGACATTAACTCTTCAAAATGACATGTTAAAATTATAAACATATCTAAAATAAATAGAATGTATTACTGACCCTGCGTCGGTTAACTTCAATAAAACTTGCCTCTTCGCGAGATTCACAGATGCTTGGGACTAAATAAAGTGACAATTTTCACAGCTTTCCTCCAGCTGAGGCTTCTATCCTTACATATTTCTTCATAAATGCATATTGCGAGTCCTCCTTACCACTGACAATTCTGTACAATACACACTTCTGTAACCTTTGTTTGTTTTTAAATCACGGTGGATGTTATGCCTCAAAGGTTTGGTTGCCCAGGTTTAGATGTGTACAGTGGAAATGTGATGTTTATACATGGAAGGTCTAGTGATGAGACGGATATACGTGTGTGTGTGTATGTGTGTGTGTGTGTGTACACATATATATATTTATACACACACACGCACGCACGCACACAATAAAGACAAGGCAAACTAATTATAAAACTACAGTTAGGGAGGGTTAAAGAAAGTAAAGGACACAGCGTTAGGCCAGAGAAGTAAGCCCGTCTCTACCAATGGGAGCTGTGTGCGATTTTTCGGTGCATATTCGTATGTCTTCTGCATGCAGCACTTGGCGGTTAGCAGACGCGCTTGTACGTGTATATGTAGCCCTTGCAGTAAGGACATGTGTGTGTCACGTCCTTGAGATCATCGATCAGACAGGGAATCAGGCAGCAGCCCAGATCACA
This sequence comes from Phycis blennoides, assembly GCA_900302315.1. NCBI lineage: Eukaryota > Metazoa > Chordata > Actinopteri > Gadiformes > Phycidae > Phycis > Phycis blennoides. The sequence continues at coordinate 4,427 of OMKI01035969.1, forward strand.
CCTGGGGGGGGGGGGGTAAAGAGACATTGATCATCATTGATACAACGCCGTCAGAGAACGCGTGGCGTGAACACAGATGTTTCACCCGCAAACATAGGTGGAATATGTAGAACAGCGTACTTTATTTATGAATGGCTTCTGAATGCCTTTACACCGGAATCCATAATGGACATTATCGATTGACCGCCAACCACTCCAACCGGCCGGTTTGGTCGTAACGTTTTTAAATGAACGGTGTACTGAGCTGGAAACATTTCAAATTCGGATATGGCTGCGGTTTAAAAAGGCACTTAAACATTAAAAAGGTTATGTATGAAATGGCTAATGTGTTTTAAAAAGTGAAACATTTATATAGTAGCCTACTTATCAATTTGTGTTTCCTGCGCTTAAAATCGATGAAGCCAATCCAAATTGCCCTCCTATTTATTATTATCATCATATCTATGAATCATTATCTTAGCTTATGTACGGTTTATATCGTGGATCCTCTCGACACGCAGGCACGCTCCTTTTCGCCTCGTCTACTGAAACCACAGGAATCGGGATGGCTTACCCCACGAAGAAGCAGAACAGGCAGAAGAGGGTGTTCATGAGGCCCACGTCGTGGGAGATGCGGGTGATGATGGCCTGCTGGCAGTGTGGACACACGGTCTGCACCGGGGACGTCTGGAACATCTCCCCCTGCAGGACGGTGACTGTGGTGGCCGCCCCAGGGGGCGCCAACACGGTGGCCGTGTGGCCGGCCATGTGACTGGGACCCGGGCCAAACTGGCCCGGCATGGCCTGAGCAAAGTGACCCGGAGGCGGGTAGAAGCCCCCTGCATAGGAAGAACAAAACAGCCGCTTCATCATCACAAATACCTGCGCGTCATGTGATCACACACACAGAGACACAAACAAGAGGCAGGCGGAAAGGGACGGTACCTGGCGGCATGGGCATGGGCATGGGCATGGGGCCTTCGCCGGGGCCGTGAGGGGGCAGGTAGCCAGGCTGAGAGGCCTCATAGGGGGGAGGCCCATAGTCCGGGGGCAGGTTCTGTCCCTGCGGTGGGCCCGCGCCGATGGGGGCTGCTCCAGAGAGGGGAGACACATACATGGATATTGTGATGAGCATGTAGGCATGGGGGTGATTAGGCACGATTCAATCCAACGCCGTAGTGAAACTATAGCATCGTAGCCATCGTGTAGCTTACTACCACAACATACTTTACTTTTTTATTATAGTACGTGTAGCCAAAACGTTTTTTACAGTCTCATGGGTCAAAGTACACCCGCACAATTTTAAATGATAACCCCACTGCCATCTCAGACTGTACACAAACCCAATTACCAGTGACAACAGGTTGGCCATTCTTCTCCTCAATGAGTGGGGCGCTTGGGCCTCCGGGGTAGGGAGGAGGGGGGTCACTGGACATGTTGGCTGGATCTCTGAATGGAGCAGGGGCCTGGGGACGAAAGCCAACAAGCACAACTGTCCTGGGACACGCTCACCCTGAGCAGAACACAGAGCACAGAGCGCACATGAAACGCAAACAGAATACAGAACACGGCCACTGCAAATGATAATGATCATTTGGGATCTTGGTCATATAAACTTTGGTTAAGGTTTAACAAAAATTCAAGTTCAGCCAAAGGAATAATAGCAGTGATTTGTGGAGTCTAGTACACAGATTTATATTAAACTGTTTACCAATTTTCAATGGCCATATTATATGAGGACATACAGTTTATATTGGGTTAGGTTGAATGCACATTTCTAACCCAACCAAGACCCAAGACAGTTTCAGTCTCACTGAAATCATATCCCACAATCATATCCAATTAAACTGTAAAACAGAAACAGCCCAAGTTATGACAATGTTGCAAATGACATAGGGTACAAGTGTACTACAAAAAGGAACACCAGAGACTAGACAACGACTACAGAAAGTATAAACAACGACAGCGTCTACAACGTTTTAGGTCGGACCTGTTGACAACGTTGTTGATACGTATTGATAAGCTCACTACATGGATGTAAGTGTACTACATACTAGTCGAGCTGCGGTAGTGCATTACGCCACTTGACTATAACGTTGTGCTCCGTGCCTAGATGGTGTTTTCTATGTACAGTAAATACCGGACACACAGCTCAGCAAGAATACCTGCAAATACACGTGAATGCGTTACGCAACGGTGTCTATCGGTGGAGTCCTAAGTGGTTAATCTGTCTGTCGTTGGCCGCAGTCTCAGTAGCAACCATCTAACCCAGATAACTGAGATAGGGGGATACAGAGGGAGATGGATAGAGATATGGCGAAAGATAGATATAGATAGATAGATAGATAGATAGATAGATAGATAGATAGATAGATAGATAGATAGATAGATAGATAGATGGATGGGCGCATAGATAGATAGACAGACAGATAGACAGATAGACAGATAGATAGATAGATAGATAGATAGATAGATAGATAGATAGATAGATAGATAGATAGAAGCTGCATGTGAGATCGCCAACACAACCGTTCGTCCTGAGTCTGGAGAGTGAGTGTCATTTAGTGAGCAAACGAACATGGTGTGTTATTCAACGCCCCCCCTCCCAAAAAAAAACAACAACCAAACAACTAATGATAATGGTTGACGTTTACATGATTGGTTTATAACATTCAAACAAGGTGTTTGCTTGTTAACGATGACCAACGTCGAGCTAGCTCGGGCTGACAGTCGTCAGGCATGACATGACCCAGCAGACTACGTTTGACATCAATCATCTCACTGGGTGACACGCAAATCGCCATGGTATGTTTCAATCGGAATGACAACTTACAGATTTTAATATTTACCTGCTTCAAAGGTGGCAAAACCCGGGGTCGACCCGAAAGTTAGTGTGGATGTAGCCTGGCGCTAGCTAGCAGCTCGATCCTTCTGGAGTAAACATCCGTGGAGAGGGGCTTTACGCGTGACGTCATAGTGATTTACTCAGCGGACTTACTCACAAGAAGAGCACACAAACTAACTGGTGTCGGATGGTGTTATTTATTTTTCTCTGGTGAATATCGGCACGTTTCTGTGATGTGTTCATTTGGATTAAAAATAAATATATTGAAGCTTGATCACTACCTCCGCCCACAAAAAAATGTAATCAAGGGCACTCAACACTATACTATACACAGTGATGCCACTAACGCGCTACTTAGTAACGCGTTACTCTAATCTGACTACTTTTTTCAGTAACGAGTAGTCTAACGCGTTACTATTTCCAAACCAGTAATCAGACTAAAGTTACTTATCCAAGTCACTGTGCGTTACTATTTTTGTAATTTTCCTTAGTAAAAATATATATTTGCTTTCTTCTTGCGTCTCGGGGTGACGTACGCGACAAATCACGTAATCAATGAAGGGAGGAGAGAGATGCGCGTTTTCCAGCTGGAAATACAGGCACTATTTTGAGTTTGTGTCCGCTAAAGATGGTAATGTTAAGGTTAGTTGTACACTCTGTGTTGGCGACAAAGTGCTATCTACCTTTAGAAACACAACGTCAAATTTGAAAAAAACATTTGGAGTCGCAGCATAGCACAGTCAAACTTATAGAGCAAGTCCCACCCGGTGCGAAGCAGAGCTGCTAGCGCAGGAGGTCCCCCACCACACAAACAACCAAAGCTGGACTTATATATATATATATATATATATATTCATTTCTGAATATCTGTATATTTCGAAAATATCTGCATGTTTATTGTATTCTTTATACTTTTCAATAATGTAATTAATGAATAATAACAACACAAATATATAGCTAAATTCTCTCAATCTTAAAATAATGGACTGACACTGCATATTATTCTGTACCTAAAACTGTATGCCAAAATAGCTAGTGATTGTTCATATACGTTCATACAAGTGAGTGGATTGTTCTAGAGAGAATACACCAATACATCCATGGGTTATAGAGGTAAATTGATATTGATATGCAGGTCATATCCGGTAAAAGTGGAAATCATGTCACAAACATTGCTGGAGTGCATTACCTCAATAACAGAGAAGAGGACCCTGAACAGGTTGCTGGCCATTCTGGACAATGAATGCCACCCACTTCACAAGACACTATACAAACAAAAGAGCATTTTCAGCAACAGACTGCTGTCAATGCAATGCAAAACGGACAGGCTGAGGAAGTCCTTTGTTCCTATGGCCATCCAACTGTTCAACAGATCACAAAAGGGGAAGAGTGAGAATTGAACTTCTCAGCATAAGTCTCCCCCTCTGTTACGAACCCTTAGTTCGCCAAGGGAAAAGGGAAGTAACACACACAACCGGTGTTTGTGGTTGGAATAGTTGACAGTGAGTTTATTATTAGTATTGAACAAATGGTGATTAAATAATAAGGTACCAGAAATGGGTCGCTTGGCGGCCGTAACACCCTCTCTCCCCCCCCCCCCCCCCCCCCCCCCCCCCCCCGCCCCTCATCCCATCTCATAAACCCTGTCATTAACCCTGCTGGCATTTAGTATACTTCATGCACATACTCTCACCGTATTTATATTTATATTTATACTATATATTATATTAATATTTAATCATATTTACAACAGACAATACTGTCATTGCACTGTTAATGTTTATTTTTGCTTTTATCAACACCGCACATGCACCGTACTCCTCAATTTTTATTCAATTTTATTTAATTTTATTTATTTTATTTTATTTTATGTAGGCCTACCGGTTATTTATTTTATTTTTATTTTTATTTTTATGTAGGCTCCTTCTATGTGTGTGATATATGTGTGTCTTCTACGTGTGTGATATATGTGCGCTACTGGATGCCAAACATTTCCCCATGGGGATTAATAAAGTATCTATCTATCTATCTATCTATCTATCTATCTATCTATCTATCTATCTATCTATCACACACACGTGTACGTGTGTGTGTGTGTGTGTGTGTCCTTTTTGGGACTGCATATATATAATAATGGCATAATAATAATAATGGTATTTTTTTCAGGTTTTTCAGAAAATACAAAAAAAAAAACGGAACCAAACATAAACTGATCACTCATAGAATCACATGACCTGTTCCACTGAGAATGTAGGCGATTTGATCAGAGGTAGCCAGCATCACGAGGAGATTATTTGGGTACACACACATCATTAAATCGTATTATGAGATTGCAATGCAATAGTCCCCGCTGGCCAGTGCAAACAACCACCAGACACACACAAGTCTCCACAGAAGGGCAGTGTGCAGAAAAAAACATTGCACGCCCTAAACTTGGACGTTCCCTGCGTCCGGATAGCCAATCAGATCCCACGTCTCTCTACGTCAGCTCAGCCTCGGCATGACAACAGCCAGCTTACGTTTTCCAGCGATTTTTCCCAAGCGTCGTTTGATGTCAAAGTGATTAACGCTTAAAATGTTTGATCACCACTAACATTGTTCGTACTGGGGTACTATTACTAGCGTGGCACCCGTTACGTACCAGCAACATTGTTGATCAAACTTAGCGCTAATCACTGAGCTCAAGCGTTACTGGCGTTAGCTGCGAAGCTAGCCAGTTGTAGTTAGCGGAGAAGATGGGGTCCATCCTAAGCCGCAGGATCGCCGGAGTTGAGGATATCGACATCCAAGCCAACTCGGCGTACCGATTTCCACCTAAATCTGGTAGGTGATCGATTGACGTGTTTCTTAAAACAAAGCTGAAGCTGCCGTACCTGTTCAGTTGGCAAGTTGTGTGTCTGCGTTCGTGGCGTGGGTTTCCATTCGGTTATGCGGTTTGTTGTTGTTCATGTTGTCATCCAATGGGGGGTTTCGTTTTCTTCCATGGGGACACCGTGAAAGCACAGCGTGTTAACAAACCCGCTGTATCCCTCTGGTGTATAGTTACTCAATGTAATGTAAGTATATACATATACAGATAAATGACTGACTGCATACATCCTCACATGCGAGGATGTGGCCATTACTGCTGGTCCAAGTCATCAAAGGAAAAACAAGGACTTTGCTTAAGCGAAGACTTGTGTTTGGTAGAGGTTAATGACTCACATGGTGAATGATGTTCTCAATTTGACACAACAGCCCAAGCTGCTTCTGTGTTTCTTGTTCAGCGTCAATAAAACAGACATAAATAGTTTTTCCTCTGACATGCGTCACACGTGCGTCTTTAAAGAGGAAGTTTGTGGTTACATGTATTTCTAGAAATAGCCATTTGGTTTATTTGCTGTATGACATGCACCGTAAATGACATTTTAATATCGCCTCCAGGGAATTATTTTGCCAGCCACTTCTTCATGGGAGGGGAGAAATTCGACACGCCACATCCTGAAGGCTACCTTTTTGGGGAGAACATGGACCTCAATTTTCTTGGAAACAGGCCCGTGCAGGTGAAACGTCGTCTCCGTTAAGATAAGGGGCCGGGTAGGGCTGCTGACGTCCTGAATGAAGTATGTTTTCATTTGTGTTCGTTATTAACATGAATTGCCCGTGCAGTGGCCTTGACCTTGCCTCTGTGGTTAATTCGTACTTTCTCTTGTGACTGCAGTTACAAATGTTATGGTGCTGTCGGCGTGCGGAAGGTAACGAAGTGTCCCGTCCGGGGGATTAATTGATTTTTCTTTCTCCTCAGTTTCCATATGTAACCCCAGCTCCCCACGAGCCAGTGAAAACTCTGCGGAGTCTGGTCAACATCAGGAAGGACTCGCTGCGTTTAGTCAGGTAAAGATGAAACTACCTTTTTTAGCTTAATATATATACACGACGGTGGCCCGGTGGTTAGAGCGGGTGGACAGAGGGGGCCGTCCACCGACCGTAGGGTCGGCGGTTCGATCCTCTCGATTTCCCCTCCTCCAACTGTCCGCATGTCGAAGTGTCCTTGAGCAAGACACTGAACCCCAACTTGCTCCACCGGGGTGCTGAACATAGCAGCCCACTGCCCCTGTGTACCACAGGATGGGTCAAATGCAGAGAATACATTTCGTTCCCATGTCTAAAAAATACTGAGAATGACTAAAATCTAATCTAATATATATATATATATATACAATCCATGTGCATCAATGGCTTGCTGAGATGAGCCTCACCGTGGACCGTTCCCTCCAGGTACAAAGACGACGCGGACTCGCCCACGGAGGAGGAGGGAAAGCCCAAGGTGCTGTACGGCGTGGAGTTCACCTTCGACGCCGACGCCCGCGTGGCCATCACGCTGTACTGCCAGGCGTTCGAGGAGTTCTCCAACGGAATGGCAGTGTAAGAGTCACGCTGAACAAACGCCTCGGTCTGGGGTTTTTTTTTTTTTTGCGTACATCATATGTTCTGCACATTTACAGTCAGCGCAATGTGGTTTTGATTTTCGAGTTACTATTATTTGGGAGGTGAAAGGGGCATTTTGGAGGTACATTTTGTGCACATGTATACACGTTCTAAATGTTTTTTTTTTTTCAACAACTCCTTCAACTGTCCACATGTCGAACCCCACACATGTACTGATTGTAAGTCGCTTTGGACAAAAGCGTCTGCTAAATGCCCCTTTATAATTTATGATTAAAGTGCTAATGCTTCCCGGGAGCAAATATCTCTCCCCATCAAAAACACTGAAACCTCCTGCCAATGACGGGTGTCGTAAAAAAAACACACTTATCTACTCGAGTTGACATACGGTAATCTGGTTCCTTTGTTTTGATTTGATCTCTGTAGGTACAACCCAAAGAGTCAGCTCCTGGTCTCTGAAACCGTGCACTACAAGCGAGGCGTGAGCCAGCAGTTCTCCATGCCCTCCTTCAAAATAGACTTTGGCGACTGGAAGGAAGAGGATGTGAGTGTTTTCTCGCTGTGCTCAGCGGTCCACATCGCTGCTTTCATCCGGCTGGGTTGCCATGGATACGCTAGATACACAAATTACACGTCATCGTCACAACTGCGTAATTACAGATGGGCAAACATGCATAAGTGCATGCATAGTTCCTGTCCAACCAACTTCTTTTTTTTACACATACCGTACGATGCACACTAAATGAATATTGTTATTTTTTTCTAAACAATGTTATGCCTTGTTTGATATTGAAATGGTGTGGGTGTTTGTTTTTTTTCCACAGCTGAACTTTGACCTCGACCGGGGTGTATTTCCGATGGTGATTCAGGCAGTGGTTGATGAAGGGGATGGTAAGCTGTGGGAATAGTATGAATAATGTAGTCATAGTAGTAGTATAATAATGTTTCAGAACTACCGTTCTGGATAATGTGGAATTTATGAATCTCTTGGCACTTTTTCAAAATGGTCTTGTGTTCTTTTTTCAAGATTGCTTGGGACATGCTCATGTACTCCTGGCTGCATTCGAAAGAGTAAGTGTACACTAGATGTAAATTAAGAAAAAACTGAATTCTGATTGTAAATATCAATTGTACGGTGTTCATATTTCCTGAACTCAAATCCGTTTTATTTTCAGCACGTCGATGGCAGCTTCTCCGTCAAGCCCCTGAAGCAGAAGCAAATTGTGAGTGTATTTTATTTTGTATTTGCTCGCATGTGGTCTAATCACGTCATTACTGGTTACAAATATACATGTCAGACAAATGAACATGAATTCATTTATTCCGCAAAGTCTAAATGCGGGCAGAAATGTGATGCGACCAACGCTTGTCGCTTTTGAGAAGCCCCGGTATTACTAAAATCTGTGTCAACACCCGAGGGAGTGTTGGAAGTGCTAATTAAGATCCACTCCTTTGCACCTTGAAGCCTCCGCTCGGAGCTTTTGTTTTGTCAGCCGAAAGCCCTTTCGTACGGATTCCGTTGTTTGAACATGAAATATGCCGCGATGTTATTTTTAGGGGCGGTGTCGACGCTGTACGGGCGTACACACACACGTACGCTCCCTGCTGTGCTCGTTGTCGTTGAACGTTTGTGATTGTTGTTCATACCAAACGCCCCGCGACGACACGACGACACACTGACTTTTGATGACTGACGAATGGCGACAGGTGGACCGCGTGAGCTACCTGCTCCAGGAGATCTACGGCATCGAGAACAAGAACAACCAGGAAACCAAGGTGGGCCGGCTGTTGCACGCGCTCCGATGGCCTAATGCAATGTTCAGCCGTGTGCATGTTTGGTGTTTGTGTCGTGGGCTCATCGCTGTCTCTTCCGTTGCCTCCCCCCCCCCCCCCCGCACGCAGCCGTCAGACGACGAGAACAGCGACAACAGCAACGAGTGTGTGGTGTGTCTCTCGGACCTGCGCGACACACTCATCCTGCCCTGCAGGCACCTGTGTCTGTGCAACTCCTGCGCGGACACGCTCCGTTACCAGGCCAACAACTGCCCCATATGCCGACTGCGTGAGTGTAGCGGTCAATAAGGGACGGTCGGCGACACGGAACGCCCGTTTGCCAAAACGCTGTCCCTTTGCTTTGCTTAGAATTACAGAGAATTACGTCCGGTGGCTCACGGCCATATTAATCGTCCAATTCTAACTAACTGGGAGAGTTCTGGTGTTACTTACTGATGGGTTAATTACTTAATGATGCTTTGTAGTTTTTAATCTGTAAAGGGCTATTTGGAATTAAATTACATTCATACATGCTTTTCTTAATAATACATATACATAGACATACATTTTATACGCTGCTGCCACTGTGCCGGCCCCGTGCGGCGTGCTTCAGGGACGCTGTCAGCGTTGTGCTGAAGCGGTGTTCCCCGTGTGTTGCCTCCCAGCGTTCCGAGCCCTGCTGCAGATCCGGGCGGTGCGGAAGAAACCCGGAGCGCTGTCCCCCGTGTCCTTCAGCCCCGTGCTGGCCCAGACCATGGACCACGACGAGCACTCGGTACGTACCACTGAGACCGCCACTGGGGGGGGGGGGGGGGGGGGGGGCGCCCCCCCCCCCTCTCCCCCCCCCCCCCTGTGTGGGTGGGGGGGGGGGGGGGGGGGGTTTGTAAACCCCCGTGGCATGCGGCCACCAGGAGGTCCGCATGAGGGCTAGGAAGAGGAGGAAGAGGAGGGGG
>OMKI01035973.1:36708-46738 GCA_900302315.1 Phycis blennoides
CACGTCCACTGTGTAATACTGATGTAATATACCAATTATACATCAAAGAATGTCCTGGATGTTACCGAGGCTGTCAAAACCTAACTATGTGTTTCCGTAACACACACACACACACACACACACACACACACACACACACACACACACACGCACGCACGCACACACGCAATAGAAACAAGGCATGCGGTCTGACAAGGCACAGCACACAACACATCCTGCAGGACGAGGGCATCAGAAGAAGGGACGCGTGGCCGAAGAACGGAGAAAGCCATTGGTATTTGAGTTCGTTTTTTTTTTTTTTTACCGTCACTGCAAAGCTAAATTGGGAAAATGCAAGAGTTGTGCTTGTGTTCCAGAAGGCAGGGACAGATGTGTTTCTTCGAGTCAGCTGGACCCTCACTTGACAGAGAGGGTAACAGATGCCCTTCCCACCATCAACTGATTTTTTTTTTCTTTTTTTTTTTCGCCATAGTCGGTGGTATTGCTTCTGCTGTGGATCTAATCATAGAACGGCCTTCTCTTGTACGTTTTTTACAGCACATGCAGGGGAATCTGGGAGAACTACGAACACATGGCATATTTGCATGCGATGGTTTTCAAACACAACGCAACGCTCGGGTGTCTGACCTCACTCGCCAAACAAAACACCTGTCACAGAGCACTGGCAACTTGTGTTGCCATGCCAATAGTTCTTCCTCATAAGCTACCATTTAACAGCAATCGACTTCCATGGAGGCATGTGTGCCATTCACGGTGGCCAGCCTTCACTATGAGCATCTGACATCTTGTTTCAAAAGCTGCTCTTGATAGCTGGGCGGTTCGACGTGCCAGTCTTGTCTGTCATTCTGTCACATAACAATTGACGTGTGTGTGTGTGTGTGTGTGTGTGTGCTTATCTGCCAGATCATACATGAAATTAAAGAAATAGTGAGAAGACATGTGAATTCTGCGATACAACTGCAAGCCATCTTGGAATTCTCCACGAGGGATTCATGATCTGGGAGCCTACGGTTTATCACAAGGGCTTATTAAATGTGGTGGCTAGTACTGCTCTTTTATGCTAAGCTAATGCCATTAGATCCAAGCAGATTGGACCCCCCCCAACACACACACACACACATACACAAATTTTTCTTTACCTCCATCTTTAAATTGCTGTTTGGGCACAGACTGAACTACACATGGTGTGTGTGGCGTTTGGCAAGCTCAATTTGTCCTCGGTTTTTGCAAGTCAGATCAGAGTATTGCGGTGGGTAGCTCATTACCCGCCAATCTGCGGTACTGACGTTCAGTGGAACAGAGGCAAGCGGCAAAACCTCATAAATAGGGTGGCAGAAACTAGAAAGTCAAAAGGTAATGCATTCGAAAGCCGGGCTTTAGAGTGCATTGTGTTGTGCGTTGGCAGGAAAATTAGCGGGATAAACAAGGTTTTTAGTCAACAATGGATGACAGGGTGAGGTCAAAGGGACATGTTATGAAATGATACGCGGGTATCAGGCGGGGGTTTAGTCGGTGCATTTTAAAAACCTAGAGAAAAACACAGTCGGAAACTGGGGGGCCTGGTGCTCTTCGTGGTTTAGGGGGTTTGACTCCCAGCCAAAAGGTTCTTGGTTTGAAACCCGATGTCCACAACCTACAGGCATCCTTGCGCAAGAGGCGTAACCCCTACCTTTTCCTTAGACGTCATGTATGTAGAATATAATTCAGTGTAAGTCCCTTTGGATGAGCACGCGCTAAAATGTACAGGGATTATACGTGTCGTGTTCAACACTCACTTATCTCTGTGCAGCAGGAAGTTGCGTAATCCCGAGCCTTGAAAGCTTGGATTTCCTACCCTTTTAATGAAAGTCATCAAACACTTTGCGAGGATCACAACAAAAGGCCTTGCAGGCCTAATGGAAGTCGATGAATACTTTAATTTACTCTAATTTGGATTCAATTATTCTCGACCGCAACGTGTCCCCGATTTATCTGTAGCCGGCGTCCCCTGCAGCAGCAACATCAGTTGCCGCACACCGGCAACCACCGCCGCCGAGCGCCCACCAGCGCTACCGTCGCCGCCGCGCGGTGAGCGTCGTATCGCGTGTCCCGCGCCCTCCTGTGCAGTCTGCCAGCGCAGCGCCAGACATCCGCTCGCCATCAATCCCGACCCGACGGTACGATGTCGCCATGGTGCCGAAGAGGAGAAACCTCCCCGTCTCTTCCTGCTTCTCCTCCTCCTCCTCCTCCTCCTCCTCCTCTGCCGTTAAGGGGGAGGATGTGGGCTGAATTTTGAGTAGCAAAACGCCGGGGCTACAGCGAGGTATCTCATAGCCTTTAGCCGATGAATGTTTAATGGCTCTGGAGAAGCTGACTACGCCGCATTGGTCGGCTCTCTGTAAGATGAGACGGAGGAGGAGGAAGCTGAGGCTGGCAGGAGTGCAGGGGCTGTGTGTGTGTGTGTGTGTGTGTGTGTGTGTGTGTGTGTGTGTGTGTGTGTGTGTGTGTGTGTGTGTGTGTGGTGCGTGTGTGTGTGTGCGTGTACGAGGTAGGGGTACAGTTTGACATATTGACACATTTACAGAAAAAAAGGTCATAAAGATAGAGTATACATTTTTTGTGACAGGGGTATAAACAGCACAATAGTCTGAATATGACCTCACATCCAGCACCATAAACACCAAACACCGTCAAATCAAGGGTTACCAGAGGTTTCGACACAGAAGTGATGATAATCTAGCTGTACTATCATAGCCAAGCATCTCTGTGACATTTTCATCCAGGGGAGCCTCAAATGGAGTCATCATGAGCGGAAAACCATGTCAACGCAATGCAAGAGCAGGCTTTTGGGCACTCGGTTTAAGGGCAGGCATCAACTGGAGGCACAATACATCTGCCGTGTCTAGATGTCTGAGTGTATATCACCAACAGGGACGAGGCCAATTGAAATGACAAGCTCAAGAAACAGTACCACCCTGCTTCTTGGCAGTTGTGGGCAACTTTTGCTCGCCAGAGAAGCTGAAAAAAAAACAGCTTTAAAACAGCTGGCATACTGTGCGTTCTGTGGGTCAAATCGTGACAATTGAAATAAAACGTCTCGTCGCGTCACATCATAACATTGTCGATAGCTATCAACTCCTTTGACTGCAGTGGTCGGTTGGTGGGCTATGCTTCAAACTATAGCAATTGTAGTTTTAATTGCAATTGCAGACCGCTGCCGTTAACGACCACGCAGTCCTTGTTGTGTTCTAACGAAGCCACGGTGCATTTTACCCAACAACACAATGTTTGAAACAAAGACTGCCCATGGAATGAGAGGAGCAGTTGATCTATACATCCAAAGCCTGTCCTGGCAATTAGCTATAATGCCTGAGAGGATGAGTGTTACACTGCATGGCTATATGCAGACCTTCCTTGGGGGCTTGTGTATCAGGATGTTGAGCTCTCAGATGTGTTTGTGAACCCCCCGAAGGATCTGCAGTGATTACACATCACGCACACACACACACACACACACACACACACACACACACACACACACACACACACACAGAGCCATTGTGCAGAACAAATTCCAATCTAATGGGTGGAGCGCTGCCTTGACGACAACGGTTGGCCGAGCACAACTAGTGGGTGACTGTCAGGTGTGTGCAGTACACGAGTCTTGAGACAGCCATCCGAGGCCACCGGCCGGAGGCTGTCCTATCGCGTGAACGGGCCGGTGCACCTTATAGCCCTACCGCTCCACATCAGTATTCCCAGAACGTTCACAAAATGTGAATTCGCAGCGCCGCCGATATTTCCAGCAGAAAAACGAAGCGTCAAACAGGGATTCGCCACAGAAGTTCAGAAGATATTTGAAAAGCTATTTAAGGATGCATTCCAATCCATGAGCAAGGATAACTGGGGGTCTGGTGTGAAGCCTTATTTGGGACTCTCAACTTGTTTGTGCATTTGTATTCTGAATGTCGATTGGGAGTGACAGCTGAATGAATCTCCGCAACCGCAATTCCACTCTTCAAGTGACTGGGCTAAAAGATATCTCCCCTCCCCTCAAAAAGTACCTAGCAATAATAACTTTGGATCCATTGGCAGGCTGTGGTGGAGCTGCCCGAATCATCGCATCATGGCGTCTATCATTTGCCACTTTCCTTACAAGAGAAACACAATGCCATGACCATTCGAATATCAACATCACATCCAAAGGCAGCCAGGAGTGCGTACAGAAGGAAGACTTGGAAAGCAAGTCTTCAGCCGTAATAATTATAGTAGAACACAGCATTGTTCCCTTGCTGCTCCTTGCAGGGTGATACATAATTTATCTTACACAGGAAGACAATACCAGATATGGGAGGCTTCACCCCCCCCCCCCCCCACCCACCCACCCACCCCCCCACACACACACACACAGACCTCCCACCAACACCATGCCAATAGGCTCGGCACATAAGGACAATGCAATTGAAAAAAACGACGGTGACAGCGTTCACCTGCCCCGCAATACACACTGTGTACATTTTTTATGGCAACAACAGTGCAGACCCGTGGACTTATATATGGTCCATGTAATGCACTACGATTACGATTTCATTAATCGTAATCGTAGTGCATTACATGGACCAATCGGGTTGGGTTCAGGCATCTTGCTCAAGGGTGCCTCGAGGAAGGCCACCGAGAGATTGGGAATTTAACCCACAGTAAACTTTGGCTGGGAGTCAAATACCCCAGCCAATACACGATCCTGCTTTGACTTTTGGCACTATGGAAAAAAAAACGAATTCATTCCTCAGGAATTTTGTACACAAGTACACGGTATTAGATAACAGCAAAACTCAAACTGTTGACCAAAAAAAATGCCTACGCTCCACGCGCCGTGTCAATACCCTTGAAGAGGTCAATGACACGATGTTTCTATTAGATAGTGCAGCTGAAGCACCCACTCAAGTGTGTCTTATCGATGATTTATACCATCTACTGCACACAATGCAATCTCCTTACTTCTTCGGGACAAGGAAAGGACATTAAGCCAAAGCAGTGCATGCATGTTCTTGCCCGTGCCAATTAAATCAGTGGTCCTCAACTGGCCTCACCTCAGCACCCAGATGTTTCATAAGTCCTCAAGTCAGGACCCGAAAACAAATTATGTATTTACCAAGAAACGAATCATCTATTGATCAATATCATAAAATAGTAGGCCATTGAAACATGAATTGACAATGAAACATTAGTTAATTCATGGGCTTCTTTCTACAGATCAAGGCTTGGCTTATGCTCTGTGACCCACTCAAAATGCTCTTGTGACCCACATATGGGTCACGACCCACCATTTGAAAATCACTGAATTAAATATTGCCTTCTATCGCGCCAATGTTAAAAGCCCGGCTCTGGTGATGGCGAGCCTCTGCATTCACAGGTCTAAACTAGTAACACACTGACCTTAGCATCACCCAGGTTCTGTGGGCCGTCCTCATTCATAATTCAGGGGGAAGGTTCAGCAAAGGCCTATACAACTCAGTGCTTCTCTTGACGACAATCGCACTAGCCCATGCACACACACACACACACACACACACACACACACACATCACCCCGCCCTTACCTCACCTTAACGGACTGGTTCGCTGAAATAAAATGGAGGATGCTAGGGCCTTGGGGGAATGACAGCAGCCTTCAGTCAATGCTCAGTCAATTGATTGACAGTTGAAGGTTGGTGACTTTTATGGAGTGTGCCGTTCGCCCCTGGCAACAGGGGTGCTGCTCTTCATCAAGCTCAATCAAAGTGAAGGGTCCTCCCCTACCACTTTCGCCCCCCCCCACATCCGAAAGAGTCATCAACAGTCCGAGGCTAATTAAAATAGTGCTACAAAAACCCGTCACCCGTAAACTTTTAACAACCGAAAATTATAAATTGCTATTTTGAAAAACATTATTTTGTGTTTGGGGGGGTTGTGTTTTAATTGACATTGACAGACTACCACAGGGGGTTTTCGTTTCCCCCCCCCCCCTCAAAATACCGACTGAAACCTCTGCTAGTTAGCTGTCATTTTTTTGTTAGCTGTCGTTTCTCTTAAGGTTTCATTCTGCTCCAATTAAATAAACCTATTGGCCCTGCGCTGTGTCGGGGGGGTGTCTCCACATTCACCATCACGTAGCAATCTACGTTTAACCTTCATGACACTAAAAGGTGGGCCAACGCAAACCAAACGCGAAAAAAAACCCCGGAAAAAAAACAGACAACCTCCGGTATTGTTTAGCGTACAACAGAGTGCAGATAACAGTGTCGGATAATTACATTTCTAAAAATAACAACCGGCGACTGCCAACTGTGAAATGTTACGGATGCCGGGAGAATGCGCAATCGCGTGCTCGCGGTGGGACTCGAAGCCTCTGTAACAGGGTTAGCGGGGGTTTGCGAATGTGATCCAGGAATTTGGAAGATAATTTTACAGTGTAGGGAGGACTGGCGCTGAGCGGGCTCTGTGGATCATGGGAAGAAACGCACACCCAAAACGGACACTCGCGCGTGCGTGTGTGTGTGTGTGTGTGTGTGTGCGCGCTACTATTCCACGAAGCCAGACAGGAAGGAGCAAGCACACACAGACAGGAAGTGAGCTTTTATCAAAGTGTAAGAGCATTGAAATTGACTCATATTCCAGGGAGGGATAGAGATATGGTGTATACGCTGTCCAAAGCAACTCTACGGAGCATTACTGGAAAAGTAGCCACCGAGAGGGGTCCAAAGAAATTGCAAAGCGACTCAAAACTCGAGGGTATTTGGACGTTGTTTGCATAATCGGTTGGGTGTTTTAATGTCGCGTCAATGGCGTGACTTTTTTCACTGTAGTGGGCCTATGTCATTGCAAGCACAAGCAGTCACAACGGGTGAATCTTGAATTCCTTATATAGTGTGTTGCACCTGCCCCTGTTACTATGACTACATCTGTAACTTGGAAAGTAACTAGGCACTTGAGTACTGTGATTAAAGCTGCACTAAGCTAAGTTTTTTACTGCAGGCATTGGGTTTATACAAGCTTATTTGAATGTGTGTATATTAATAATGAACCCCATCCACTGTTTCAAACCAATTATTCACACCATGGCTTTCCAAGAGCCAACGTTGATTGGTACCTACGTTGATTGAGCTCTGGGTGGATTGGTTCATTATCAAACATTGAAAAAGGTGATGAAAAGTACGGTTTAAATGTGGACATGACGTATTTATACCATATCGGACAAATTCGTTTTATAGGCTAATTCACCACTCTTATTAAAAAGTAAATTATCTCGCACTATGTGCAATCCTTGCCAGCATGTTTGAGCCTGCATTTATCAGGACAAGGACGAATTAGTCTTTGTAAATTATGTACTACCAAATTATGGCTTGACTGCATTAAAGAACACATTGTTACAGCGCCCCAGAGACTTGTGTTCCATTCCTGTCTTGTGTGCGTGACCCCGCAATGGATTGGGGTCACTTCCAGCATTGTCCTCTGCCGGGCGCCCACAGAAAGCCGGTTGCCCACAACCCGGGCTGCAAAACAAGATAGGTGGAACCATGGGCGCCGCTGAAGACGTACGAGAGTCTCGAGACGCACCGCCGGCAGACGGTCCCTTAACACTGCCGCGCAAATGCTCACCACTCGCAGTGGCACGACGGACCGACGACCAGACGTCCGCGTTACAAACGAACGACTTTCGGACTACTCCCGAAGACCTTCAGATACGACAGTATTTCCTTTCTAAACAAATATGTTTCCATCTCACATCTCACATCGCACACACACACACACACACATACACACACCCGCAGGCACACTTAAGTGAAACTCGGCCTGCTGGTGGCCAGGCCTCATGGCGCCGGAAGATGTGTGTATTAAGTTGTGCATGGAGTGGCATTTACCTCACAGCTTAGTCATAATTACTTCAACTTAGTCGGGAGGCAGACAGCCGGTTAGCGGGCATATGTTCACGTCCGGTTAAAGACTCACTCGTTCCCTGAGGGGAGTCTGTCTGTTACTGTGTGTATGCGTGTGCCTCCTTTTTTTTTGCAGGGATTTGTGTGTTTTGTGTGTGTGTGTGTGTGTGTGTGTGTGTGTGTGTGTGTGTGTGTGTGTGTTTGATGGTGACAGACGGTGAACATCGTGCGCACACCGCGCACCCTGAGCCTCTATTAACAACGCCCCCCATGTCACCCAGCACCGCTGAGAGACAAGTCCCCACTGAGACGGAGGAAGACGGACACAGACGGGCGGGCTCACAGACAGAGAGACAGACAGACAGACGGGCAGACAGGGCAGGCAGACAGACAGACAGACAGACAGAGAGACAGACAGACAGACGGGCAGACAGACATTCAGAGAGACAGACAGACAGACAGAGCGACAGAGAGACAGACAGACAGACAGACAGAGCGACAGAGAGACAGAAAGACAATAGAAAGTAAGAAAGAAAGAAAATAGAACGAACAATGGGGTGATTTGAAAGACGAACCAAGTCTCTCCATGGATGGGGTGAAATATGGAGAAAGGAGATGAGAAAGGGGCAGACAGACAGACAGAGCGACAGAGAGACAGACAGACAGACAGACAGAGCGACAGAAAGACAATAGAAAGTAAGAAAGAAAGAAAATAGAACGAACAATGGGGTGATTTGAAAGACGAACCAAGTCTCTCCATGGATGGGGTGAAATATGGAGAAAGGAGATGAGAAAGGGGAAAGGGAAAAGGACAGAGGGAAGAAAGGCTCCCTGGCACACATCCAGAGCTATCGCTGGTAAGGCAGGGTATTTTCCA
Organism: Phycis blennoides; assembly: GCA_900302315.1. Taxonomy (NCBI): domain Eukaryota; kingdom Metazoa; phylum Chordata; class Actinopteri; order Gadiformes; family Phycidae; genus Phycis; species Phycis blennoides. The sequence goes on from OMKI01035973.1 coordinate 45,480, forward strand.
GCTGCCAGTTTCTGAAAGGAGCACTTGGACAAAATCAAGCACAGTGTGGTGGAAGTGTGTGTCTCTGCACGTGTGCGTGTGTCTGCGTGTGTGCGCGTGCGTGTGCGTGTGTGCGTGTGCGTGTGCGTGTGCGTGTGTGTGTGTTTGGCGTAGGGTCAGGTGTTTAAAAGTTTAAAAGGGATTTTAAGAAGACAGCCTCCCAAATCCCCAAACTAAACAGACCACTCCTGCACCTCCACACCTTCCTCTGTGGTCTGGCAGCAGGGGGCTCAAGCCCACCCGGGAGGGACTCCGTCCTTCTGAGAGCAGATGAGATGCGCGAAAGCCACTCAAAAGTATTATTTGGCAGGAAAAATCCCTACGCCGGCTCTCCCTCCAAGATGCAGCATTACATAATTGTTCGACACGTGTTTGGCAAAGTCGAAACGGGCTCGCCAGCCTGCGGTAGTGTTACAGACACAGTGATGGCGTTCCCCAAGCCAAATTTGTTTCCGTAACGTCCCGGGTTTCCAAGTAAAACAGTATGCTAGTGGGGGCGCGGAGCGCGGGAGGCTCCCGGTTGTTGGACGAGGCCCCCGGCGGCGCTACGGTGGGTTGGAGTTGGACTTAGCTGTCCGGACGTGTTAATGACACCGAAAAGGGTTTTTCTTTCTGTTGCTTTTAAAAAATAAAATTAAAAAAACGCAATAATTCGGGAACAGGGCGAATGAGGTCGAAAACAAACCCGTTTCCCCGCTTTTGCCGATTCACTCGAGGCAAACATTGACAGAAAATGACCGAAACGACGGCGCTGAGGCGGCCGGAGGTTCTCCGTGTGTTTCGCCGCGTCCAGTCGTGGAAAAACCTCGACCGTCTGCCCGGCGTGAAGTCAACATCAATCGGCGTCTTATCTCTGTCGCCGCGGCACAGATGCTGTCCCACTTTCCACCCCCCCGCCCCCCCCACCCGTCCCCCCCATCCATCCTGTCCTCCCCCTCTATCATCCCCACATCTCTCCTGTCCTCCCCTCTTCCATCACCTCCCCTCGCTGTCCCCCTGCTGCTCTTTAATCTCCACTCATCTCCTGAATGAAGGTGAGCGACGTGTCGTCCCCAACTATGCCGCCTCTCGTCTCTCTCTCTCTCTCTCTCTCTCTCTCTCTCTCTCTCTCTCTCTCTCTCTCTCTCTCTCTCCCCCTCTCCCCCTCTCTCTCTCTCTCTCTGTGTATGGTGTTTCCTCGCCTTTGTGCTAAGGTGTCGGGGGGGAAAGGCAGCAATGTG
>OMKI01035976.1:11999-28510 GCA_900302315.1 Phycis blennoides
GGGTTGTTTTGGGGGGGGGGCCCCCCCCCCCCCCCCCCACACACTGCTGGTTGTGCAGAGTGTAGCCATAGCAACACAACTGCTGAATTCTTGGGTCAACTTTTTTAAAACACATTTCTTTAAACGCAGGGACTTATGGGAAAAAACGTACACGAACAATATGTCTGCACCGCGTCATTCAGAAAACTAGCATACACCAGAGGAATGATCAAGAAGTGTGTGTTGAGGTTATATGTCATTTTGTTTTGTAGAGACATCTCATGTCTATGTGTAAAAGAAAAGGTGGAAAATCATTCGAGCTGCCTTTCCAAGTATTTACTGTACGTGATGGGTTGGACGTTATTGGATGTGTGTATTGGTGATGATCTCCAACATTCCTGTTTCAGCTTGCATGGTGTGGATGCAGCTCTGACATTGTTTTATTTCCGTCAGTTCAACTCATCGTTTCTTCAAGGTTCAACAAATAAGAGCAAAGCCTTATCAGGAAATAGAATTTTTGTTTTTGTTCGCCTATTTGTTATAAAGCTTCTTCTAAAGTATTAAGTATTTTAAGCTTTATTTTGTTTAAAAATGTGTGCAATGTTGCAAATTGCATGACAGGACAATTAAAGGGCTGAACGAAATAGGTTTTTGTCTGAAGTAATTATTGTGTCATTCCCTCTTCATTTTAGGCAAATTAACAGTGTAGGGTATTTAATATACCCTAAAAGGATTAAATAACAGTTATCCAAATAACAAGTGAACTCAATTCATGGTTATCCTTAAATATAGCATTTATCAAAAAATAAAGCTCCAGGAAGTTCTGTATATGGCCATTTAAGATGTAGGAGTAGGCTTGTGTAGCCTATTTATAATATGCCCATACGTCGATAAACCGTTTTTCTTGATTTATGTCAAGTTCGAGTTGATCGTGCACAGCTGCCGGCCCGTGTGTAACACAGAGGCGCTGTTTCACTCCACACCACAATAAACCATAGGATGGCAGCAGCATGTCGGGGTTATCGAGGTGTAAGAGCCGTCCGGGATGAGAGGAGAAAGATGCACAGATAGAGGCAGGTATCCTTGTTGTCAGCGGCATATGTGCAGATACAGAAAGGCACGCCAAACAGGCCCGTGTGTCATCTTGTAATCATTTTCAAAATTAAAATGCATTACAAATAACGGCCACCTGATTTGCTCAACATTGCGATTTTTCGGGGACTATTTGTATGTTTAAACGAGTTGATTGGCTCCCGTAGCTTATGGCTCGAAGTGTTGTTTGCTTGGCTTGAAATGGGATATGGGATTTATATCGACGAAGATCTGTGGACTTCTAGCACTTGTCTTTGGTAAGCGTGCCTATCCAGCATCGATTTTTTTTTGTCTCGATATCTTAAAACATTTTCCAAAATTAATTCATGTTAACCTCCAATGTTTAAATGCACGATGTTTTGTTGCGTTGAACCCGCAAATCCTGCAAACGTGTTGAATTCTGAAAAAGTCTGCATGCATTCATCTGCGTCTCAGCATAAAAACCACCGAATATCATGTCTCATATCCTCACCATCGTGTTATTTTATGTGTTGCAAAGTATTGCCTACATCGCTGGGCACACCCCTACATGCAATGTGTTACCGAGCATCAATGTTAACCTGCTGCTGTCTCCTGTCTAGCCCATTGAACATGGCGTTCAAATAAAAATACGACAGTTTTGAACGGTCTGTGGAAATAATTGTTACAACATGAGTTTGCCAGATTCAATGTCAAAAATAGCTCTGAGGTATCCTATTTAGGACGGGGACTAAATGCGATGCAACGTCCTACTATAATAGCCAAAGGTGGTAGGCTACACATATTGACCATCATCCTCTGGCACGTTGTGTTAACTACGATAGAGCTAATTTGTTTAATTAAATTGAAATGTGCACGTTGTTCAGGGTTCTCTCGTATGCTGCTGTCTGTGTCTGCTTTGTAGCGTCGCTGTGCATCGTCGTTGTGGCAGCCGACTCGACCGATGTGAAGTGTGAGAAGATATACAAGGACTTCTCGGACTGTGTCCTGGAATTGGGGGAGAGCATGGACAACTACCAGGAGAACGTGACTAGTGAGCGTGGGGTTGAAGCGGTGTGCAGGTAGGTCCTTCTGGAGAAAAAAGAAGTAAGATAGAGTGTTTAAGAGAAAGGTCGTAATATATAGTCAAATCCAGGTTATGTCTAGTGTAGCGACTTAAACGAACAAATGAGTCGCTGAGAGCCTGAGGTTGGGCCTGATTGTCTGACGCGCTTCCTAAAAGAATTCACTGCTATTCGAAAATAAGTTTGAACTTTTTATTAACGAAAAACGATAATCAAATGCACAAACTCAAAATCCACGTCTTCAAAGTGATCAAAAAATAGCGGTCAACAAAAAATACGGCGACCCAGCTCACCCTCTCTCACAATGAGAAATGAACAGGTGCCTAAATTAACTAATAACCCCGCCCATATCCAAGTGACACGCTCTCCCCTACTCAATATGACCACATAATAAAATATCATAACCAAAACAAACACCAAAAAATAACAGTATCCCTTCACCTTGTGACTAATAGAAAAAGCACCTACCAATTCATTCATGGCTCCTACATCTAGTGTTAGCAGGTTTCTATATTTTAAATGATCAAATATGCCTAGAGGCACTATTGGCCTATTTATATGATTCGGTAAGGTATTGCATTGTATAAGCCAACTGGAAACAAATGAACAGATGTCTGCAGATCTCCAGGGTAGAGAATAGGAAGGAATGCACAGAGCAGCTCAGCTAAATAATGCATGACTATGGCTACAGTCAGTAATTACCAAGATTAAAATCATTGTTACTCTGTGCACTTTCCACCCACAGCACTGTATAGTCAGTCTACAAAGCTATACACAAGCTGTGCATTTTTGCATGTATCCTGGCATTGTGCTTTCATCAATGGCGATTAAAGTCTGAGTTGACCCATTTGGACATTATAAGCCACACCAACCTGTGGCATTATAATCACAACCGCATGCAGAGTGCATAACAACGACTGTTGGCGCGGTGGTATGTCTGAGTGTCTCTCTGCTCATCCCTTCCTCTTGCGTGTGCCATGCAGCCACTGGGAGGCCTTCCACACGTGTGCCCTCAACGCTCTGTCAGACTGTCAGGAGGAGGTGGGCCCCATCTGGGAGACCCTCAGGGAGGACTCCCGGAAGATGCGCTTCCAGGGGAGCCTGTTTGACCTGTGTGCCCGGAGCTCCTCTCCCTGCCCCCGGGCCTCTCTGGCCACTCTACTACCCCTACCCCTGCTGGCCGGGCTCATCGTGTCTGTAGCCACATATGCATGAAGGGGACCCCCCACCCGCCTCTCCCTGCCTTTGCAGACCCACATTTCCTTAGATTATATTCTCTCCCCCTGAGCACTACAAAATCGTCAAGCCAAGGATTTCCGTAAGCAATTTAACAATACAGTATTTGTAAATCAAACACTGCATACAAGTTTGATCAGCACAAGATTGAGGAGTTAGCAAATAAGGTACTGTTTTAGTGGTGTCACGGTGTTAAATGACCACGGTAAATGTTAAAGCAAAGCCATAGATGATGTGTCTAACGTTTCGTTCTGTAAGGCTAATTATGTAACCGCTTCAAGAATATCGTTGATGGGAAATGTAATTTGAGCATTAGCTTTGTCAGCAAGGTTGATTTTGTGCTGTTATTTTGTCATGCGATTATTTAGATAAACTCTTAGTGACAGTTGTTTGATAAATTAAAAAAAGAACTATACAAATAATAATGTTTTCTAAATCGTAAAATAAAAAAAAAATTGTTTATACTGTATATGTTGACAAGTTTTGAGCCATCTGTTAAACCAGACACAGATGGAACATGCATAAGACTGCCACGTAATGATATTGCAAGCTGTTGTGATTTTATGTTTATGTGACAATCAAGTCAGGTGTATGAAACCTAACCATTTGTCCCGCAAATCGTAGCCCCTTCAGGCTAGTTTTGCATGGCTGCTATTAAGACACCAAATTAGGCATTGGACACACTGAGCTTCATATTTCTCCTGGCTAATAACCTCACTTTTGTACATCCATACTTATTGTTATGTTTTGCAGAATGGGATTCATATTGTTGAGTTATGATCTGACTGGTGTGACTGAACACATTCAAATGAGGTGGAAATATTGATCATTATTTTCCAAATGAATATTCTTGTATTCTGTATTGTGTTTAAAAGATATTTAGAACAGAACAACAAATAATAATAAGAGTTCATGACTAGTAATAATTATAACCATGAGCATCATACCATCATCAATTTTGAGGAGACACTAATGGCTTGCTTATTAAATTATGGACACTTGTCCAAAGATAGCAATTCATGTGATATCATAATTTAGCACTTTTGAATTGTGTAGTTCTTTATATTTATAGTAATGCAATTACAAGCGCATGACTATTTTCAGATGGAAGTAGATGGATTTTATAGATACATCCGTTTGCACCTCAACGTAAATCAAGCTCTATAGATCTATGCATGACATTGGATTGGATCCCGAGTAGAAGCAATATGTTTTAGTTTTTTTATCCATATCGATTCTCTCCAATATTGGCATGGTTTGTAGTGGCTTGTGGTCATTTTTAAGTGGTTAAAAATGGTCAATCCTTGTTTGTGTTGGCCGCAAATGTCAGATTAAAAATACACTGTATTTTTCTTTGATAAAGCATGAGAAAGAGGTCAGTTATTTTAGCTTCATATGAAAAAAGCATGAACATGATTGCATCCAGGTCTTCAGTGACTCGAAATAGCTCATATTCAAAAGGTTTATCTCAAGAAGTGAATGTAGACATGAAATGCAATACCTATCATTCCTGGAAGTCAATAACAAAGCACAGTATTTATAAAAGCCTGTACCAAGTATTGTATCACAAAGTAATATGTTTGTAACAATAAAACAGAACCTATCTATTGAAATTTGTTTAGATGTGATGAAAATTGCTTTTATTGTGATGGTGGTGAAGAGGTATACATAAGCTCTCATATGGGTAGTTTAATGAGTCCTAAGACATTTTAAATACATATTTTGTGACAAGGTCTCACTTTAAATGAGGGTGTATTCATGTAACAGTTTTCTCAGAGATCACTCCTTCAGCCTAACACTTCTGTATTTAGCCTTGCCTCGAGCAAAACTTCCATAATGAGTGTGTGGAGCCTCCATGCAGAAGCTTGTTAGTGCCCTCCCATCTGCTCTCTTCCACCTGACCACTCAACAGACAGGAAATAGACGGGGGGGCGCCGTCATAATGCCCCTTTGCGGTGTATGGCACTCTTCATAGAAGCTCAGTTTTAACAGCTGACGTAAGCCCGCCAATTATTAACGCACATCCCGACAAAGAATCATCCTTCCCTTGTATTAAGTTGAGCCCAAAAACGTTGCGGTAAATGACAAATGCGAGCAGTGAGTTTGCTAAAAAGTTACAATTCTTTCTCTCGTTCTCATCAGGGGACTGGTGTGCACGCTATCTGTGCGGGACAATGTGTGAAACGATGTATCTCACATTTGCACCGGGGTGATTCCTGACAAACAGAGCCACACAGCACACAACAGTTTCTCAATTTAATAAATATGATGTGAAAATGACTTGAGGTTGTGCTAAAAAGATTATGAATTGCTTCAGTAAAGAAGACCGCTTTCGCTGCCCGCTACCATCCAGGCTCCAAACGCAATACTCCATCCAGGAATATCAACCAAAACAAGACTTATTACCATTGCTAGGTTCAGATAAAGGCTCAGATTGTATGATAGTCTAATATTTGAAATCATAGATGGTTTGGTAACACTCATTATTCACAGCAACCAGCAATAATTTTTTTTTACTTTAAGGTAATGCAAAGTAATCATGAACTAAAGTGGTCACACAACACTTTCAAAAACAACACAGCAGGTAGCTGGTAGATAATCCCTTACAGAGGGGAAACTTTTTAAAATAAAAAGCTACCCAAAGCAGTATAGAAGTAACCTGCCAACTATGAGGCACAGTTGCCATGTTGTAATTCAATGCAGAAAACAACCTTCCATCTCACCCTTTATGTGCTAGGAACATTGAAGCAAGCAAACAAGACCCCCAGCTGGTTTACACTAGCGTATACATAATACTGTACAAATACACTGGAAATTCAAAAACCATATTATCCAATAGCCCATTTTTCGATGCAGTAAATTCAACTTTGGGATATAGGTCACAATCTAAAAATAAATCTTATATAATATGCAACACATCAACCTGCGTCTAAAACCGATTCAACAGTGCATCTTAATTGGCATACAAATGATCCATTTTCAGTGTAAAATGGGAGATTACGAATAAATACACCAACAACTGGACAAAAAAGCAAACATTTGTCTTGTGGGTTTTATCACTGTCAATTCAACAGTCCATTTGCATCTGTCGCTTGCCCTCCTGGTGCCAAACCCAAAGGTCCCGACGGTCAACTGTCCTGTCCACCGGTGCCCGCAGTTGTGTCATAGGAGTCAAAGGTTGGACTTGGGTCCCGTGTTGACGGGGATAGCCCGGAGCTCAGTCCGCATGCACAGGTACTCCCCGATCACGGCCATCAAGACCATGCAGGCCACGTTGACCAGCCACCAGGACAGAGCGGCAGGGAGCTGGGCGTTGTAGATCCAGCAGCCAATCATGTGGAAGAAGTGGATGGTGACGGTGAAGTCCAGGCACTGCTTCCCTCGGCGGACGAAAAACCACAGGCCGAGGGCACTGGCGAAATGTTGGGACGGACACAAGTTACGTTAAGCATGTAAGGACGCGGTGTTCAAAAATCACACACGTTGAACTTGAAAGATGAAACGCGAAATGTCCCAACTTGTAACTTAAAGTAATGAAAAGCGATGCAATATTGAAAAACCAATTGCGGTGAGAAGACTAACACATGAATCGAGCAACCTTGAGAGGCAGCAAGGTGCAATCGAAAGGCCCTGGCCATTGCCCAGGATGCAGACTCATTTGCACTGCACTGAGAATGTGGTCAGGTACAGAGCCACATCCTGAGCTGCTTTCAATGTGGTTTAGGTTATTGGCTGGGCTTTTAATGTGTCCTGCTGGGATGTGATGAGATAAGATAGGGAAGGAATAAAAAACACATTTAAGAACCACTTTAAAGATTACCCAATATCTTACCATGTAAGAGAATTTAAAACAAATGCCATCATTGAAAGTCTGCCTTGTATGGTTGCAAATCCAAGGACCTGCAAGACGAAAGGCACAGTTTTAGACAGCGCCACTAGCTGAGTTTGTAAATCGGCATGTCGTGACATGAAATGTTATTACATATATGGTGTAGAGTAGGACTTACTTGATAGCTAAAGATTTGGTCCAAAGAGCGGTTCATCTGAACAAGGCTGTCCACTCCTGCCATCCATAGTCCCAGGAAGCTGTAGTAGATGCACTGCATCAGTACGATTTGAGAAATGATAAGAACCGGGTCCCAGATGTAGCTTCTGAAATTACTGGCCATTGCACTGTAAACTCGGGGTTAGAATTGAGATCTCGAAACTGATGAAAGACGTGAGAGATTGACTTCAGAATCTGAAACATAGAGCAGAAAACAGGTCGATTTGTATCAGTTCTTTAAACGTTCTGCATAGACACTTGCCTTTCACTGACTGGGGGCAAAAGTAACAACAAGAAATTGACGCCTAACTAGCCTGATACAATGCAAATATCTACATACACATCCCAAGAATCAGTAAACAATAAACTAAACAGTAAATATGTCAATCTGGAGTCTGTTTTGCCTGGGAGTAGGCCGTGTAAGCGTTTGGTTGCTACAAAGTGACAGACGGCAGCTGAGGAGCAGACAGAGACAAAGCAGCACGTCCTGCCGAGTCCAACACACGCTGACAACACTTTACCAATCATACAAAAGGACACAAGGCTTCGTGTCCCGCGGTTTGGACAATCTCGACTGAGAGGGAAACTACGAACTACGAACATTGATGTATACAATATAATATTAGGTGTTTACGTTTAATTTGAGTGAGGCAACTTCATCGGAGTTCCTTGACAGCGAAACCGTCCTTTGACCTGAAACAAGAGGCAATCGTTTAGCAGCGAGTGGGCTAAACGCTTCACCCAAACACCAGAGGGGCAAACCAAACCACGCAGCAGCTCAGCGTAACATAACCCGTTTTAACTACCAATGACACGTCCACATATTGTTCAGCTCCCCGTGTCTTGTGTACGGAAAACTAAACCAACAAGTAAGCTAGGTCGAAATACTTGAACCGGATAACTAAACTATTGCAGTTATTTTCCAAAATAAAGCCCCCCTGTAGCCACACGGTATACTTTTTTAAGATTATAAGGCTTTTACTTTGAAAGATACCCGGATACTAACCTAAAGCATTTACTGTCGTCACAACGTACGTATTCACTGACGTGACAGATACCCCAAAACATGTATAATCATTTATATAGATATATATTATAACAAACTAAATAATAATAACGATCAGAAGTCATAATTCAATATGATTTAAAATAATAAATATATGGTCTGGCAAAAAGCTAGAAAACCCAACCCCCCGAAATTGAAATAAAGTTTGACGAGGTAGGCTGAGGGGTTCACGCTACATTGTCTTTCTGCTATTGTTCAGTCGGCTGCATTTGCTTTCAGGAAATTGTAGCAGTAAGAGTGAATGCCAGACCAGTCATTCTACAGAGTTGTTGGAAACATTACACCATGATTAACAAATCGCCGTTCTTACTTTGCTTTCACGTATATGCTATAATACGTGTATTGTCAATTTATATGGCCGTAAATACTGCAGTGATTATCAGCAGCCGTAAATCAGTTTACTTAAGATAAAAGCCTACTTTACGAAACACAAAAACACGGGTTTCAAAGTTTATATGATAATTAGCCCGCGGTTGTATTCTTCAACACGCACCACAGTAGGCCTTAAATATACGTTTCCTCATAGGCGTTCTTTTTTTTCTCAACGGATCATAAGGCCTTCCATAACAATACACAGAACACGTGTTTGGCCATCAACTCACAATACGTTTTTTTAAATAATTATCATTATCATTATCATTATCAATTATCAATTATCAATTATCAATTATAAATTATCATTAAATTAAATTAATGATTTAAATAAATGATTAATCTTTATGTTATGACCCACTGGCATGAATATGATAATGTGTATTGTTTTACAGTTTGAGAGTGTTTGGGAAAGTAAATTATGCTTGTCCATTCCCCTTCCTGGTTACTGATTGGCTTCTTAAAGAGGATAACAGCATTCGTAGAGCATTGTAGATTTGAGGACGAAACGATCAAAGGCATTTCATCACAGCTGACGAATTTCGCGGAAACATTTTAAACTTGCCAAACTGCATGCATCGGCGCGTCACATTTATTGAACGAGTAAACGAAGAAAAGCCCTCTGATTGGACGGGCAAGACTGACAAGTAGGCGGTCGATTTGAGGACGAAACGATAGGGTGGGCTAAAGCAAGTTTTGGGAAAAAAGGTCTAGCTTCGCCACTGATTCTCATTCAAATATCACCCTCGGTTGTGTGAAGTCATTTCCAGTCCAGTTTGTAGAGAATTGTGCATTCAGTAGTATAATTGCTTGCCGTTTGTTATTTGTGAACTGTATTCTGCAACTGACAGAAAGTCTTTGTAGTTTTGGGTAGTGTTTAATTTATCTCCCATTTTGTAAGCAGGAAAGGTAAGAAACCTATATTTTCTCATGGGCCCCTCTTTCTTTGATAATGTATTTCAGATCATCTCTGTTGTAGGTAATTGTGTTGGTTATGCCTGTTCTAAGCCTTTTCCTTTGGTAACTAGTTAATACAATACTTTATTGATTTTAAATCTAGATATAGCAGGGGAAAAGAGGCGTTGGACCTGTGATCTTTACATGTTTGACAGGTTTGCTCAAGGGATGTAATAATATTGTTTATGTCCAACTAAAGGGTGGTATTCTGTGTCCGCAATGCTGAAAGCCCATTCATCAGTGACAGTACTATTGCGAAAGGTCTCATGTATGCAACAATTTTTAGGTAAGCCAGGGTCTTACCCTGTCTTGTCATTGTATCCAAAATCTGTAAAAAAAACATCGGCATTTCTATTGCATCATTACAATAAAGGTGATTTTGGACAAACACAAGTTAAAGTGGCAATGGTTAACATTGGTGGGGGCAAAGGTCTGCCCTGACTTGAGGCTAGCCCCTAACATGTGACTTTTCTCTGAAGCTATGCGGTGGAGGAGCAAGTTCTCGCCTGCTCCTTCGCTAATAGCCCGACCTGCCCGTGCTCTCAACGACGAGCAAATCAGCATCCAGGGGCGTTTCCTGCCCCCGCACTGGCCCGTTACTGTGCGTGCGCACATTGTCAGTGAAGAGGGGGACCTGTGGGAAGCGTTCTCCCACTATAACACCGATGGGAATGGTGTTGTCGACTGTAAGTCTGAAGGATTGTAGTACTGATTAAGAAGAACTGTGTATTTTAACTATCTGTAACCACATATTATCCAACGAGCGCAAGTCCCAATGAATGGTTTGTGGTCCAAGTACTTAATATGTACATATTTTTCCCTGAATGCCTCACAATAGTGACCATGGATCACTCAGTAGGGGGGTCATATGTTGGCTGTGAACCAATGGGACTGTTCTGGGCAATGCAGCCTGCCCCTTCTGCAAGAGAGGGTGTGAGGTAGGGAGGAGCCTATCTCCGTAGGTCAGGTGAAAGATCATTTCAAACATTGAAGCCATATTTGCATTTAACGCCAAAACGACTTACGAGTGATGCTGAGAGACAAGCAGCTAATCCAAATTGTACAAATTTGTCCGGGCCACAAACATGGTCTACAACTCACACATGTGGGACACGCTGACTGAATTCACTTGAAAGCTTAATCTGATGCCACAATTTCAATACCTGCACTCTCTGCACACGCCACACAGACTGAGAAAGAAAGACGTAGAGACACCTTTCGTAACGCAGCTGTCCTTATTGGCGGGCCACGTGTCTCACAAGCGTCCTATCGAGGACAGTCCTCTGGCCGTCTCGACTGTCGAGAGGTGGTTCATGGCTCCACACACAAGGAGGGTCCAGATCCGGCAGAATGGCATTGTGGGAACGCTATTCTTACCTTCTGGTAAGCAGGAAATAAAGCCCCCAATTGTATTTGCTATTATTTTATATTACACAGTAGACATATGCACACGCGTTTGTCATTTGTTGTAGGCCTATTTATTTTCTATTAATTTTTTGAAATGGAGCGCTGTTTATTTCAGATTGATCTCAATAGAGTTACATTATTGATTGGATCGATTGGTACCTTAAGTAGAATAACAACGCATCACCTGCTTGGCTGAAATGAAATTGTCACCATATCAAAGATTGTTCGACAAACTGCAGTTCAGTGACCGTCCGGATTACTGCCGTCCCACCCAGGTCCGGGTCCCTTCCCTGCTGTCGTGGACCTCTGGGGAATGGGAGGAGGGCTACATGAGTACCGAGCTGCATTGTTTGCATCTAAAGGCATCGCCAGCTTTGCTCTTGCCTACTTTGGACACAAAGACATCCCTGGCCCAGTTGATCATGTAAATGTCGGGGATGATTACTTCCGGGTAAAAAAAAACCAACAAAAAAACCCCAATAATAATAAAAACTTGTTGGTTAGTCACTGCTGTGCAGCTGATGCTGACCTGTTGTTGTTTTACCCTCGGTTCTGTACTGGCAGTCAGCCTACAACCTCCTTCAAGACCGCCCGGAAGTCTGCGGGGATAGAGTCGGCCTCATTGGGCTCTCTCACGGGGGCTACCTTGTCCTACGAATGGCCACTGAAATTGGTGTCAAAGTAAGAGGATGAAGGAGAAAGAGGAAGTATAAGTATAGGAATATGTGTTGATCAAAATAATGTTGCTGTTTTTTTTTCCTCTCAGCCAAAGTGTGGGATCGTTATCAACGGACCAGTGGGCAGTCATGGCCAAAAACCGGGCAAAAGGTAGAAATAGCTGACATATTTAATCCCATTTTATGTCAATCATTGGCATACACCAGCAGATAGAAATATTGGAAGATCTAGCTCTTGAAATATAAGCATCTTACAACTTCCATGACAATGTTGCCTGATGGCATTAAAATACTAGTCTGGAGTGCTTCAAGTATATGCATTTATTTCCTATTACCATCTTGTAACGCCACATGATGCTGCTACCTACCTACCTATGAATTATTTCTGTTTTGCTGATGTTTGGTTGCAGCCTGAACATTGTTGACGAGCATGGCCACTTCGATCTTAGACATCAGACCCTGCCTGCTTCCTTTCCCGAAGACAAGAAAGTTAAAGTAATCACTTGACTCCAAATGCACAGTCTGCCAGACACAGACAGGTGAAACAGGCTCAATGACTTCCATCACATTGTTTGTTTTTGCAGTTAGAACTGTTGGAATGCCCTTTATTATACATAGTGGGTGAAGATGACAAAAGCTGTTGGTCTATAGAGTCAGCAAATGAGGTAAACAAACAACTGAATGTTTTCAGCTTAACACATCCAAATAAGTCTGGATTAGTACTTTTGATGAAAAGAAAATCATACCATGATCCACTCATACATTGATTTTCCTCATCCTAGTATTTCTTGGTTGTGCTAACTAACTAATCTCTCGGGGGTTACCTCCAAATGGGAGGACTTTTATTTTCCAATCCTGGACGTCGCACCTTTAAACCCCCATTGATACACAGTTATGAGTTCTTATTCCAATCCTATTGTATCACTTATTGAGATTGAGGAGGTCCTGGGGGCCATAGGAAAGGCTCACCTGTTCACCCGTTTGTCGTACCCTGGGGCCGGTCATCTGATGGAGCCCCCTTACTCTCCACACTCAAGACATTCCTTTTGGTCTGTCAAACCAACGAAAGGTATGTGATTTTCTCTTTGTTTTGAACTGTACATTTTGCTTCAATCGTATTCCTTACTGTATTCATGGTTGCAGTTGAACAAAGTATAGAACGTCTTCTGTTGTGAGAGTGTCATGGCAAGTTGTAAAGGATATGTTTGAATGCTCTTTTGTATTTACTGTTTTGTAGTCATGGCCACCTGGGGAGGGCAGCTTGTACCCCATGCAGCTGCCCAGGAAGATTCCTGGAAGAAAATGTTTGATTTTCTTGACTATAACCTCAGAAGATAAACAAACCACAGCTTACAGTTCTGTTATACATTAAAGAAGACAGCCAGTAAAGATCAGAAGTCAGAAAGATGTTTATTGCCAAGTAGGTTTGCACATACAAGGAATTTGACTTAGTGGTTGGTCCGTGACAGTAAACAATAAACAATAACAATAGAGGATAACAATAAACAATCAACACAGTACAATATGGCAGAGCCTAGTATAATATAAAAAGTGAAGTTAAGGCATGTATAGTTAATTCAAGACAAAATGAATGACACTTAACAACTATGACCAAAAAAAGTTTAGATTTAATATGCTGATATTCTACTTTTTATATACGACAGCAATAGTAGCATTTATAAGACATTAACTGTATTCATGCATAGATTCAAACTGGCAAGTATCTTTTGTCAACATGTCAGTCCACTAACAAAAGAATGGCCTTGTGAAAGGTTTAATGGATGTATTAGGTAATCAATGGACATTCAAAGTGGTATAAGGTCATGACATGCAGATGTAACCATGGCAATCAGGGAAATGAACTCTTGGAAGTCAATCTCCAGATCTCCATTTTGATCGAGGTCCGCAAAAAGCCTGTCCAGGGTGTCGTTCTCCTCGATTTTCTGTGGAGCAGAAAGATAAAGATTGATAAATAAAGATTGTTTCAAAGTTCTTCGGCAAAGGCATTTCTTTTTGTGTTTGTTTGTTATTTAATTGTTTACAGTATCCTTTATATATACATGTACATATTTATCCAGCTCCTGTGAATCAACAACTTTTTTAGTAGAGAATTGACCACAATTAATCAAGAAGTGGTCTTCACCCCTAGTATTAACCAGATAAGAAATAAACATGACATTGTAAAGTCTACAATATTGTTGCGATGTTGCAATAATGTCTTTAATTCACACTGTGTAACACTGTCCTTCATAAAGTTGTGCTTTGGATGCAGAGGTGGAAAAAGTACTAAAATATTATACTTGATATGTATACTTGATTTCATACGTTGATGAAATATTACTCAAGTACAAGTAAAATTACCCATCTGAAAATGTACTAGTAAAAGTAAAAGTAGAAGTAAAAAGTAGTTCATTTAAAATGTACTTTAAGTAAAAGTTACTTAGTTACTTTCTGTCTGTCTGTGTGTGGGGGGTGAGGGTAGTGAAAATAGGACAAGGGGTCATAAATCCAAAACTATTTTGTTTTTAAATAAAGAACAAGTGTAACAAATGTAAGTGCAATTACAACAAATGTGACTTGTTCAGTTTAAGCAGCAGCTTAAAGTTAGTTGAGCTCATCCATTTAGTGGTAAAACATTAAACACGCTTACTCTCTCACACACACACACACGCAGTGCTCATCACATCATCATCCGTCACTGTGTTTGTTTTCTGGCGCATATTTTTCCCCTGTAGGTTTTCATTGGGCTGAACTTTTTACTCGGTAACGATAGGATTTATAATGTAACTAAGTACAATACTCCAGTCAAAACTTACTCAAGTAAAATACAAAATACCAATTTTAAATTATACTTCAAAATACACAAAAAAAACTACTCAATACAGTAACGTGAGTAAATGTATTTCGTTACTTACCATTATGAAGTGACTCATTTCATTATTGATGAGGTGTTTGAGCTCCGCTTTTTTCAGCTTGCTCTTGTTCCCAGAGTACTTGTGGAACACAGAGATGATGGCGACGATCGCCTGCTCCATGTCACTTATGCTTGGACGAGGACTCTGCAGGAAACACGCCTTATTTTTACCATCCATCTCACATCCCGATTCCACATACATGCCGGACCTCTGTAGGAGATGTCATGCGTTCATGATTTAAACGAATTATTAACTAATAATATTTTTGAAAATAAAAGATTATGCTAGCGTATGCATATGTATATCTATATGTAACAACCTGCTGTATTTCAAATTTTTTGTATTTCACATTTTCCCTCACATTGCGAGAGAATGTTTTGTGAATCCTAATTAAAAAAAATTAAAAATAAAATCATCATAGCCGAGATTATGAGCTAGAGCTAGAACTAACACAACAATCACAATTTGTGTCATACACAATATAAATTGGTTTACCTGCATTTGAAGATGCTGTTTTGAATCTGAAAGCAGTGACTGAGACCAACTCTGACTGTATGGTTGCTTCACAAGTAGAGTGAGCATGCAGTCTCCTGTCTCCTCATTCCTCACACTGTAAATCCTGTGGGGTCTAATGGATTCTAGTGGTCATAGGCATTGCGGAAACCACTTACTCCTAAATATACATCTTAATTAGTATCATATTTCTGCTGTGTGTTTGTCTGTGCTTTTGTGTGTGTGTGTGTGTGTGTGTGTGTGTGTGTTCATTGACACGTTTTTTCTTTTTAGGCACTTTGTCTGAATACAGAATACAGATATAGGCCTACAGAAGCTTTAAAATGTCACAGCGCGGAGGGACAGCATTACAATGTTCCACATTTTGCGGCTGAACTACGGGGATCGACCACCAGTCAATCAATGCTGACGGCTGACGTTTTTATTTTTAATTTTTTTTTATTTAAACATGAACAAGAACAATGACATAGTCACATTTAAACAGTTCTTTTACAAACGTATAACTTACATACACACCTCCTTATGACATATAAAAATAAACATATGTGAAATCTTAGGGGAGAAGGATACAAAAATAAAATAAAATGAATAAGGAAGAATTAAAAAAAATATATATATTTTAACAAGAAGTCCAAGATAAACAACTACAAGGGGTTAGGACATGTTAAGATTTGCTATAAATGTGTATAATTTTTCTGCATGGGGGTTATTTATTTGTTTTAAACATTTTTGTAACAAGGATATTTCGTTCTTAAAGGAAAACGCCACCGTTTTTCCCTACTGAACTATGCTCCTTCATGATCTTAGACCAGTTGATAAACACCTCTCTCGCCTGCGTGCGTGCACTTAATCGCTCCGGCGCGCAGCGCTACTTTGGTAGCATGTAGGTTGGCCCATTATATTCCTTAGGATCCAAAGGGGGGTGAAGTTAGAAGCGACCAAGCACTTCCACGTTTTCCCTATTTAAATACGGTTACGTGAGTAGTTACACGACCAAAGTATGGTTACACAAAATGAAACATGCCAATTTTCTAAGCGGATAAAAAGGATAACTATAATGTATGGCGGAATAACACCTGGGAGCACTTCGACGTCGGCGCAGTAATCCCCTGTTACTTCCGTCAATAGAACTAACGTGACCTGCACGCCGTCGCCTGCACTACCTGTAGTCGTTGGTTCTATTGACGGAAGTAACAGGGGATTACTGCG
>OMKI01035979.1:12968-25476 GCA_900302315.1 Phycis blennoides
TTTAATTTATATGACTGGTGAATCTGTTTTATATCAATAGCTGCATATTGGTCTGTGTGTTGAACTGCATCATGAGATTATTGGGAAAATACTCTCAGATACGGAATTATAATTTAAATTCAAGTAAACTTTCGCAGAAATTAATTCCAACCAAATGGCACTGCAAGTCCTTGTCCTTGTGTTGCAGACTTTAGATAGAAGATAGATAGAACAACTTGACTCAAACAATGCATGCTGTGGCGTGAAAGGCTTTTCAAAAGCATTTGGAGTTTAAGTGGAGCTATTTCAACAAATAATGAGTATATCAATAATGATGAACCTGAAAGTTGTTAATAGACATTGAACTACACTTAGGCACATACAAAACACAAACAAAATGTTCTGTTACAACCTGTATAAATGTCCACTCAAACAGAAATATGAAAGTCACAAATGGTCAATGTTTAAGGCCACCATGTGATGTCAGTTATCATCACTTGGTGTACATAATAGATGACCATGTGTGTAAAGGCATAATAACCAAACAACAAATTACAATAAATACTTTAATATTATATAATGTGCAACTTATATGAAATGCATTTAAGCGTATCTAAAAATGATTCACGCAGCACAGACCAACAGTGGTTAATGTCGATATATGGCGCCACCTAGTGTTCAACAAAGAAATCAATGTTTCCTGTCCCCTGTGATTGACGAGGCATGTTTGAATGTTAAATATACACGAGCATTCTGACGATTATTACATTTCATAGTTACCAGAGCTCAATTCAAAAAATGTGATTCACAAGCTACATTGTGATTTGAATGGTACGCCTATATTTCACTTTATGCTCAATTTATACTCCAATCCAATTCTCTCAATCGACTCTAATTCCTTTTTTTCTTTTTTTACTTTCCACTATTTTGATGTCTATTGTTGAAACAAATATTCTCAGAATCTTTAGACTCAGTAACACAGCAAAACACCATGGGTTAATAGCAGCTCTCCAGCAATGAGAAAAGTACGAAGGAAAGTGCTGAATGGAGAAGGTGACGTCACTTGGAAGCTGAGCCCCTCACTGAACCGAGCAGCTCCTGCCAACGCCCGGCTAAACGTTTAAGAGAGACACGGGGCTTGTGGTATGACATTCTAACCCTTTAGTTATATTTTCGAAAACATCAACTATTTATTTATTTTGAAATAGTTCATCATGCTTTTTGTTTGTTTGTGAATTCGCGTAAACCACGTCAATGTCCAAGATGTTAGCAGGCTAGGGGGGCTTTACCGCTAGCTAGTTAGCTGGACATGATGATTGCGACAGCTAGCGTCGCTTTTACTTTTCGCTAACTCCAGCAACGATTACAAGCCAATGACAGTGATGTGGAAGATGTGGATGTTTTGCTCAATCAACTTTGCAACACGACAAAGCGATTGAGCAATTGCGTGTGCAAGTGGCTAGCTAGTGTTTCTAACTCGTAGCTATCTGGGGCCATCCTGTTGGGACACTTCTTATCCTTCAAAACGCAAGTGTTGAATGATCTGTATTGTTGACTGAATGCATCCTTCCTCATTAATAGTGAGTCATTCGTTTCTCTTCATTCATGACACCACTGTGGCGTCGTGGTGAACTGTCTGCTATCTTGCTAGGTGTCTGAAATCGAGTCAAAGCAGAGCGATGCAGACCATCAAGTGTGTTGTGGTTGGGGATGGAGCGGTGGGAAAAACATGCCTTTTGATTTCATACACAACCAACAAATTTCCATCTGAATATGTGCCGACAGTAAGTACATATTAAGCAATTATCTATCAGTTGGTGATCCTAATGAGTATGTGTAGTATGCAATGGCATGCAAAGAAGCATTTGCATAAATGTCCTCCTTTCTTGCACCACAGGTTTTTGACAACTATGCAGTAACTGTGATGATTGGGGGTGAACCGTACACCTTGGGTTTATTTGATACAGCAGGTAACCATTTTTCTTGTTATTGTTATGAACCTATTCCAAAAGTGTGGGTATTTTTCCTGGTATGATATGGCTT
Source organism: Phycis blennoides (assembly GCA_900302315.1). Taxonomy (NCBI): domain Eukaryota; kingdom Metazoa; phylum Chordata; class Actinopteri; order Gadiformes; family Phycidae; genus Phycis; species Phycis blennoides. The sequence continues at coordinate 14,991 of OMKI01035979.1, forward strand.
GTCATTTTGTTCACAGGTCAGGAGGATTACGACAGGTTAAGGCCATTAAGCTACCCTCAGACTGATGTCTTCCTAGTTTGTTTCTCGGTTGTTTCCCCTTCTTCGTTTGAAAACGTTAAAGAAAAAGTGAGTACTTTTTCAAGTTTGCTGATGCCAAAGGCATTTTGTTCTCAAACGTAGCATATCTGCAATAACCACAGGATTTCCCCTTCATTAGGACATTAAGAAATGTTTTAGACTATTTAATGTTATCATTATCGTTCAAATGATTATCGCTCAAATGATTATGTTAAAACTGTGCACTCAGTATGTTGGATTGCTGCACAATGCATCCACCAAAGGGACATGCACAATTAAGTGCTGATGGACTTGTAGGAAAATGCAATAATAATTAGACCCAGATAAGACTATACAAGTTATAATTTAACTACTTAATTGCATCGTCTTTTTATATGAAGATGGCTATTTACCAGGTATGAAGATGTGTCTGGAAAACATTTGTATAAAGTCCTTGGAAATTAAAACAAACAGCCCCCATTGTAGTTTACATTTTTGTTAGCCTGGTGCACTCAGTCTGTCAAAATATGCCAAATAATAATAGCTATTGATAATAATTAATCATTTTAAATGGCCCCCTATCTGAAAAGTGTCCCACATGACACACATCAATCATTGGTCTGAATAATGACGGTACGAGATTCAAAGGATATTTGAGGCATTCAGAAAACGACTGATGCATTTCTTGTACGAACGCCGTGATAAATGTTTTTTTTGCCTTTTCTGTTCCACAGTGGGTGCCCGAGATAACTCATCACTGTCCCAAGACTCCCTTCCTGTTGGTCGGCACTCAGATCGACCTGAGGGATGACCCGTCCACCGTGGAGAAGCTGGCCAAGAACAAGCAGAAGCCCATCACCCTGGAGACGGCCGAGAAGCTGGCCCGGGACCTCAAGGCCGTCAAATATGTGGAGTGTTCAGCCCTGACGCAGGTAACGTGTGTGTGTGCGTGTGCGTGTGTGTGTGATGCCCATTAGTTTGAGGGGGAAAAAAACCTCTCTCCCCTTTCAAATCTTTTGCTAACTAATCTGACTTCCTCTAACCTTGGTGGTGTCCACCCCCTTCCCCTTCTCTCCGTCTCCCCCTCCTCTTCATCTCTTTGTAGCGGGGACTGAAGAACGTGTTTGATGAGGCTATCCTCGCTGCTTTAGAGCCCCCCGAAACTCAAAGAAAGAGAAAATGCTGTCTTTTCTGATGTCTTCCGTCCTGGGTTTGCCTCTTGATTGTCTGCTGCTAGTTCATTGTATAAGAAATGTGTGTTTGCCACAAAAAAAAAAACTAAAAACACAATGCTCTTTCACCCCCTCCCCTCCCCCCTGCTCTCTTTTCCTGTCTGGCTTTGTTTTGGATCGGCTTCTTCTGACTTCTATACTGCTCTCGCTCGTAAAAGGTGCCAATGTTTCCTTTGGCTTGACTCTTATTAACATGATGTGTGCAGTTATTTTGACATTACCGTGACTGTTCTACTGCTGCTGTATTAAACGCTTCAGTTAAGTGAGTATCATCTCGAGACAATAAGTCTTTTGAATTTCATTTTTTCTACATGCTACTTTTTTTTCCTACTTCATCTGCTCCTCTTTGTACTAAGACTATTTATTTGTGAGGGAAGTTGTGTGGGATTTAAATAAAGGAACATTTTGATTGCCCTGTTTCAGGTGTAGGCATATGTTAAATTATAAATAACCATCTTGCCAAGCTGTCCGTTTGCTCAGTAGCGATGTTTTAGGTTTTTGTTTAATTGCCATGTTTTACTTCCACAGAAAGGATTAAAGAATGTGTTCGATGAAGCCATACTGGCAGCCCTGGAACCCCCCGAGCCTAAGAAAAGGCGTAAATGTGTACTGCTCTGAGATCTCTCCTAGCCTCCACCACCGCCAAGCTTTTAAACCCAAAATGTTGAAATTCTCAAGCAAATCCCCCCATTCCAATACATTTTATGTAAGTCAGAGTTGAAAGTCGTTTGTCCTTGTGTTGCAGACATTGTTACTCCGTCATTTGTTTTTTTATTTTTTAGATGCAATACTGTGTTATATATGAGAGTATTAGCGGTTTTGTGATCCAAACACTGGATAGTATTTACTGAGTTTAAACATGAGTGGGCCTGACAGTATTTAACAGGTGCACGTTCACTGAGACCCCACCGTCATGTACAGATGTGGTGTAGACTAGGAGCCCATCGTTACACACATACCACAACATACGACAATGTTAATGGACAGTTTACAGTCTACCACTGACTAACTGCCAGAGATGCGCGGCTCATCATGCACTATTCACAACGCCTGCAGTGTAGGCTCTCGGCTCTTCTCATCCCTTATTCATAACCATGTTATGTATCCCCGTCCGTGCCCTCATCACCTCATCACATTCTAGTGTCCGCTGCCAGTCCTGCTACAGTCACCCAATTTGTCATGTGCATTATGTCATTATTTTTACATTATTTATGACACCCAACATTGTGTCACTGCTCCATTGTGAAAATGATACTAGAAATGCCATCATTTAAAAGACGGCTCAAACGTAAAACTAAACGTACAAGAGTAGCACATATCTTGGTAACATCAGCGCTGATTCCTATTAACATTGCTAAATGTAAAAAACATTTGAACTGTTTGGAAGTTAACACAATGAATGGAATCTAGTTCATGTATGATGTGGCATGGTAATCGTTGTCATAGCGATAGCAGCCCTGATATCCAGTTGAAAAAGTGGACTAAGGTCATGGGAAATTGGGTTACTTACCTGTGGAGTTTTAGACAATTAAATTCACGTCTGTTTTATGTTTTTTTTTGCCACAGTGGTCAATTCGGTTTACAATTGATCCAATTCCAAGTACTACGTAAAATATAATGTGATTCAATTAGTCCTTCATGAAGCTTCAACAAAATACATGCCTTGCTGTAAATATCTGAGTGTTTGATTTTTATATTGTATCTAAATGACTGTACTGTAATCTGCTTGTGAACAACTGACCACAATAAAACCAGTATTACTTTAAAACCCTTAGGTGTTTGGTGTAAGGCGACTGGTTACATGACATATATAATGCTTTAACAATGACGACCTGCGTCAAAAATTGTTTTATGATTTTATTTTTTAGGATTTATTTGAAATTGTGTATTTTGAACATTAGTGCCAAGCATAGCAGAAATATATCATAAATACACAAGGTAATCAATGGGAGTGACTTGGTTCTCCTCAATGGTTCTCACTATCCACAAGTGTACAGTGTTTTTTATGAAATGACACAATTAAACATAGGCTACTTTAGGAATTCTAATTATGGCTATACTTCAGTGTATATTCATCAGCTGTAACTGTAATTCCATCGTTAAACGTATTAACTAGGGGTGACCTCGAATCTTCGACATGCAAACCTAAAAATACATTTAGTCGACTTAAGTCTTTAAAAATTGGGAAAATCGTTCAGGTGCAACAGCGGGGCATTCCATTGGGAGGACGGGCTGCATTGCTCGGCTTCTAGAAGGCAAAGCCTATACGTTATAAAATGTTTTTCTGTGGACTCGGTCTTCTGTGTGCAGTTTGCTGTGTTGTTTTGCTTTAATTATGTCCTTATTGTTTGATAAGCGCTTTGTTTCATGGTAGAGGCACTATCCAATCATTTTCTTTTCCTAAGTAGAGCTCATTCTACACCGTTAGTCCAAAAGGATACACGATATTAGAAGAAGAAAAAACTGATTAGTTTGGCAGAATTTCGAAAGTATTAAACATGATAAAGAAGGAGTCAACAGCAGCTGTCATATCATACCGTTGGCAGGCCTACTCTGTACTTCTACTATCGATAGTCTATCGATGCAGGTTTTGTCATGATCGAATGTGAATAGGCCTACTGTTCTAACCAGAGAGACTGGACACTGTTTAATGTATTAATCACAGTACATTATATTAGTCTATATAACAGTATATAAGGCCTATCGTAGCTTATATTTTCTGTCAAATTGAATGCAGATGACATGAACGGGCGCAAACATCGTATACCTTTTCACAATACGACGACAAAGTTATTCGTAGAGGCGGACGGTCATTTAGGCACTGCGGCCCCTTTAAAGACAGCTTTGGTATCTTTTTTTAAACCAGGTGTTTAACCTACAACATGATTAGAGCCTTGTATATTAAGGACAAATATCGTGCCGTATATGATTCGACCATCAGTCAACGATGTGGTCTGGCCAGACGAATCAGGTTCGACCACACAAAATCGTACTCACAGACACACCTAGAATCAGTGGCGAAGCTAGACCTTTTTCGGGCGGGCTCAAGCCCACCCAAAACTTGCCTTAGCCCACCCTATCGTTTCGTCCTCAAATCTAATAGGCTATTCTAGATTGTCTAGACTGTTAAAAAAAATACAATGTGTTAGATCGATAGATAAATAGATAGATAGATAGATAGATAGATAGATAGATAGATAGATTTACCCCCCACCAGAATAAATTGAGGATCTCCACCAGGTCACCCTTAAATGCAGCAGAATGCAGGAAATCACATCTACGATATTCAAAAGCCCCAATAGCCCCCGTGGCTTCCTGGGGGCTGAGCCCCCCCAAAAGTCAGAACCTAGAATCACCCCCGCCTAGAATTATGATATGGCGTTGGATCCTTACCATACAATACTTACAATTAATTGACAAAATTTGTAATTCGCTAGAAACAATTTCTTTTTTTCTGTGAAAATGTTAATAGAAGCAATAATGTGCATATCTGGTAAACTACACACAAACAGCTGGTAAGTCATGTTTATACATCTGCTCTGAATCAACAAAAATCAACAAGGCATTGCAGAAGACATTTTGCATTGAAAGTGCGTCATGCATATATACTTTATATACTCTGATATGAAAGGTTACAATTTTATCTGTCCTCTGGTGCACAAATCTCAACACAGCTGCCTGTAACCCGAATACCATACCATCCTTTCCAGTACTGGAGGTCTTGACCCCCATGGACAAAATGAACATATCGCACCCCTGGTCCATAGTTCTTAAAGACATGGGTCATCTGAAACATAAAACGTTATTGTTGAAGAATGTTCTACTTTCATAGCTTGGATTCTTTTATCTATGATTCATGGGCTACCAATACCTCGTTCCAGTTCTCATCGTTCCATTGCTCAAAGCGAACTTTCTTTGGAGCGAAGGTCTGAATCGGTTCTTTCTTTTTGTTCTGCAGCTCCACCCGCATCACGTATTCGCTGGCGCAGTCGAATCGAGGGGCATACCTTGGACATCATTTCAAGCACAAATTTGAATTGTGAAAAAGTGTAATTGCAAAGTATTTGAATAAAGTGCATGAATACGCCAAGTTAAATTTAAGTAAGGCAAGTGTTTATCATTGATTTATATGCCCATACACATGCACTCACAGACCCATTTTATTTTGAAAATCTTTAAAATAGTCGTTTTGGGTAAGAACGGCAGGTTTATCAGTAACTGCCCCATAATGACAGTGGACTAACCATAAAATAAGTAAATCCCATATTAAACTCTAATTTGAACTATATCTTTCTCACCAATCCGATACTCTGATATGGGGCTGGAACCTATCCATGACGTGTTTGTTGTACCCCTTCTCCCACAGGTCAACCAGCTGGGACTTCATACATAGACTGCAGACAGTAGAGAAGATGTTCACAAGATGTGTGTGGTAGAGTTTGTGAGTATCTTTCCAATATGTATGTGCTGCACACATTTACTCACCCAAAGGAGCTGACAAAGTTTTGTGTTGTTCCCTCATTTGGGTGGGGTCTCCTCACTTCCTCTACCACCCACCCATCTCCCATATTGGACAAAATGTCCCAACTTCTGATGCCCTCTGTTAGGAAAGTCTAAGTTGTAAGCATTCATAGTACCATTGCAAAGCATGATAATGTGACAGGTATGACAAGGATTACAGGTTATATTCCAATATCGACGCAAAAATTCTGCTGCAAGGCACTTTAGGAAAGCAAATGTTACTTAAACAAGTTGCTATAAAACCACCTGAGTAACTCGATAAAAGAAATGCATTGTGGTTATAAAAAGGCCGAAGTCTTACCTTCTGCCTTTGTGTTCTTGAGAAGATTCTGTCTGGCTTTCGACAGGAAGTAAAACATCTTCCAGTCTTTCAGTACATCCTGAACCGCTTCATCGCGGGGCCTGAGGCCCTCGCGTCGACACCGCTCCTTCCACAGAGACTCGCTGTCGACCAGCGCGCTCCATTCACGACACACCAGCCGACAGACGTGCACCACCTGGTGGGCAGGGAGGTTCACGAAGATCTCCTGCAGGAGCTCCGGGGGAAGAGTCATTCCACCACCTGCAGACTGTCAGCATTGACAACGGGCCTTTAGAACAGCTTAGAACCAAAAATGGCCACTCGGTAAATAGGGCAATAGGAATGCTACAAATATCATCGTATTAGAACATGCTCTGGTACTATTCAAAGTTCCCCTAGTGTGTGTGTGTGTGTGTGTGTGTGTGTGTGTGTGTTCCCCTAGCCCAAGTTACCGGTTTGGCTTCAAATGGCCCCTTAGAATATGTGTTTATTTCCTAGCCAGCGAAACCAAAATGTCAAAAAATGCATTGATATGTCAAAAAATGCGTTGATATGTCAACGAGTGTGCTATGGTTTGGAGTAAAAGTCAGCTGAATCATGCATCTTTACATTAGTCAATAACCGAAGTGCTCTATTAAGGTGATAAATCCTAATTTTGGTATGTGTAAATTAAACTTTACGTGGAATTTATACACTCATAAGCTACGTGAACTGTGCTTACATTGTATAGATTAATGTACCTCATCACAGTGTCGTGGTCCCAGCAACCAAATTATATAGTTAGAATTATATATATATAAAAAATTATAATTATGCAACGTATCCTCCATTTTCTTGTCATTATAAGGACATCCTTTCTCGTTATATCATACGTACATGCTCGTTATAACAAGATCTTTGACCATTGAAACATCCACTTCTGAAATTGTATCTATGAAAGAAATTGATACCGAGGCTATGGTAGGCTACTATCTCCTTATACTCACCCACCCCACCTTGAATTTAATAGACCATTAAATAGATGCATTTTCGTTACAATGAGCAAAATAATCTCCCAATTGAAATGCATTGGTTTAGATGTCGTTCAGAGGAGCATGAAAAAAGTCAGAATCGTTCCCATTCAAAATGCTGTTTCAAAAGTCGGTCAAAGTGCTCCGTGACATGATTCAAGATTTATTTTCGCGACTATGAGCATGAAAAAGTGTGATACCGGGTTGAGATTTTTACTGTTCTAAACAGCGATTTGTTCATTGGCAACATTTTGAAAGGTGAGACATTTTCGGTTTAATTGCATTTTACTTAGGCTATTGTTTAGGGAAGGGTAATTTGTAATTCACATATTGTGTGAGATATTGACCTAACAATGGCTCTATAGAGGAGTGCTGCTGCAGACCGTCTCATATGCGAGACACGCGGGAAACCGGTGAGCACGTTTTTAGATCCCCATGTCAGATCTCTGTAATTCAGAGCGTGAATGTCTGTTGAATACCCATCTCCCCCCTCACCAAAAAAAGTTTTTTTTGTTGTTGTTGCGGGAAACACTAACGTCTACAATAATGTTATAGAACAACGTTCAAAATGCTGATAGTTATTTTTAGTGTGATTGTTTTGACCACGGTTAACAGCTCTGGGCTGCCCCCCGTTTTAATTACCCACATAACATTACAGCTGTTTGGGTAGATGACTCATCTAATGATAAGTTAAGAAGTTAACCTGATGTTGTTTGCAGCAATTCAGTGAATTAAATCACATATTACCAAATATCACCAAATGTAACGTGAATGCGTTACTCGTCCGTGAAAATTATTTCTCGCAATAGTGGAGAAGACAACAACTCCCATGATGCCACGTTACCACGACGTCATATACCGTCATTTGTTATTGTTGTAATTGAGCGACCCCTAGCTGCAGAAATTACATATCATACATATTGCCTATCTCAGAATGCATGCTGTAATGCGTCTTCTTGAGCTATTTCGTCAGCATGATGATGATGTGATGATGACAATGATAATGTAATGATTATGATGACCTGATTCGTCAACAAGAGACACTAACGCGGAAGTATGTAAAAAAACAACCACCACATTCGTTGGTCACACATCAATTACCGCTTCAGTTGAACTTTTATTTTTAGATTCCATACTTTCCGAAGTCTTCGCTCAATAGCAGTAGTGCTATAACCATTGGACCCTTGTTTGGTTTCGTTTTCAGTTCTTACAATGCTGTCGCCCGGTTTGTTAGACTATGATGCACAAGCCTGGTGGTTCCTTGGGGATAAATAGTGTACTTACATTGGATGCGCTGTGAGATGAACCCATTGCTAGAATCAAACAGCTTTCAGGGCTGCATAATGTTCGACATGCTTCCAATTTCACTTAGCCTACACCCATTTAATTAAATATCCTCTGAGATAATATACCGACTTCCTTGTTGCAGATCTGCATGCTGGGAAATTCACGCACTTTGAACTTGAGGAATCGCATTGACCTTCGACATTAGCAGAAACGTAGCCTATAAAGCAGCCCTGCCCTTCAACTTGTTTACGACTTCAGCAATTACAGCATTCTCTGCTAGACGTCGACAGCGTATATTTCGTAGCCTCACAAATCGAGATTCATCATAATGCATTATAACTGACTAAGGTTGCACGTAGGCAGGGTGCATGTAAACTATGAGGTGCATGCATGAACTGAAAGGTCTATTTTTGTTTTGTTTTACTAAATGTTTCTCCTGCTGTCCTTTCTTGGACACAGGTACGGGATACAGGTACAGGTACACAGGTTCGCTTTAACTCATCCTCAGCACTTTCCATTCTCATGCGTCTCTCTGGATGAAACATTTTCAGTTAACTGCAGGACAAGCATAATTTAGAATTCCGTAATAACAAACAGCATTAAGTCTATTATTTTGGTCAAGTCTTCAAGTGTTTACATTTTGTGTAAACGTTAATCTTTAATCGTATAGAGCATTGACCATGGGCTTTAAGTACGTAATAACTGAATCGACATTAAAACATTTCTGTCTGAGAATTTTGAGCGTTGTACGATTCACCGGGAACGATTTACCTGTAATCCATTTGAATATCGTCGCAGGGTTTCATGCATTTCAAAACCTTCCCGGGACGTCTCCAGCAACGTCATTCATAGCATAGTTTAATTACACCAACATTTAGTCTCTTGAAAACGAGAAATGGTTTGAGACCCAATTATGAACTGCGTACACAGGGAAATATATTTTCATCATATTCTTTTGAGTACTTAGAAAAGGGCTATACTTATAAAATGTATTATATTTTAGTATTTTTATTGGATTACAAAACACACTAACTCAGAATATAGGCTAGTGTACTTTTAATACATTTTCTTTTCAGGTATTCCAGGAGGGGAAGACATGGAAATGTAGTCTCGATTACAGGAAACATTACTGCTTTCCAGAACACCTTGTCAGACCTTTAAACCATACTTAACATATAAGTTTAGACTTGGATGTATACAGTCAATGGTTAAGGCACTGTTGTAATCCAACATCTTATCAACATTGCAGATTTAACAGCACACAAGTATGAGGGCAGTGTGACTTGATCAGCCAAGACAACATGAGATTCACTTTTTAATATTATGGCAATATACAGATTTTGATTCATGTATTCAATCACATAGGCACTGCAGTGTTGTGTACAGTACAGTACAATGCAACTTGATTGTACATCACAGGCATACCAGAAATACACAAGTACTGAGGAGTTTATTGATTTTGGTGTCGCCTTCGTATTTCCAGCAGGCCACAACTCCTGTGTGGAGTTACAATCAAGGCTGTCTGGGATGCCCTGACTCCTCTCTGTATATTTAGATGGACAGTATAACAAAATGGAAAACGCACAAACTCTTCAATCCATGTTGTATCTTAAAAAAGAAAGAAAAAATAACTGGAAAATAGTCGGGGCTGAATGATGAATGATCTCTTGTATGAGGTCTTATGTGTCATTGTCGATCCTGTGAGCTGTAAAATAAAGTAAAAATCCCTGTTAATATGAGACACATAGTAGGTATCATCAATGGAATCCTGTATACTAGCAATGGTTGAACTAGCAATTAAAATGCTTGAAACTTGTTCTGGTGACTTTTTACCGTATTAGCAGCAATGAAATGTTTCACCTTCTTATGACAAATGTACTCTTTGTAAGTCGCTTTGGATAAAAGCGTCTGCTAAATGCAATCATTGTAAATGAATCTAAACCTGATGTAGGTAGCTGTAGGATTTGAGAGTTGCAAAGAGAGCAGAAGAGCCGCAAGATGTTTCAAATCACAACCAGACCTCCTCACAGCATTTCACCCACTAACAGCCCACGGATAGTTTGAACGTTTCTCACAAA